>JAAEAF010008028.1:0-19679 GCA_011037195.1 Triatoma infestans
TTCTCCCAATCGCAATGTGCCGACAACATAGATACCGGAAACTTATTATTATTATTATTTTAACACAACACTAAAATTATCTTCAACAATATATCTGAATCAATATTGGGTATTCATATTACAAGATTTTTAACATAGTTATTGAACTGTTACAAAAAGGGCTAACTGGGCGGCTGATATTCTATCTTTAAAAGAGATTTTTTTACATCTCTCCCTTCCCGGGTGGATATAAAACTAGTGGCGGTATTCCCTTTTGTATAATACTATTCAACCCTTATAAACCTGTGCTACCCTATAAGCTACCTTTTCTACCGACCTTCAATTAAAATTAATAAAAAAAAAAAACTTAAAAGGGTTTCCCGTTTCCTTAATAACCTTCACTATTAGTATTACTTAAATACCTCCAAGTAAAGGTTACCTTTCAATTTGTAACCGAATATTTTTTTTTTTTTTACAAAATCAATATAATATCGAATGTTGTCTATCATCGCTGATAAAATTTTTATTTTCTAAAAAAAAACTACGCATTATTTGTATTTTTTATTTAATACGAAATATAAAAATAAATAACTAAAAAAAATCTGGTATGAAACACTCATCCAGAACTTTCTCTTATCCCAGTTTTCAAACTTGTAATTGACAAACTTTATAGTTAGTATACCAAATTTAATGAAATTTGTCGGTGTTTTTATGGAGAAAACAATAAAAACACACTTCCGGTTTATTAATTTGCTTAAAATTCAGAATTTTGGTTAATCTATAATTTATTTCTAATTAATTTTGTCTAGTTGGTAGAAATTTATAATCAACTAAGATAGCAATTTAGAGGCAAACATAACCCTACACCTTTCCCCCAAAAGCCCCCATAAATAAGTTTGCCCGGAGAAATATGTCTACTAAAAGTTGTAGCTCTTTATATGTGTAGTAAGGTTTACATTCACAAGTTTATTTGAAAATTGTTGGAGCCGTTTTAGGGAAAATACTAGAATATGGAAAAATACTTTTCAGATTTTTACTTAAAAACGCACTTCCGGTGATCGGATTTCCTACAAAGTAAACGGAATTTCCACAAAGTATATAATGCTAATTAATAATATTTAAATGATAGAATTGTATAATAAACTGAAACCCAGGACACCACTGTTCGAGGACAACCTAACCCCACCCATTCCCCCAAAACTGTCCTTAAATTCATTTTCCTGGAGAAATGTTTCAAATAAAAAGATTGTAGATCATTGTGTGCATGTATGTGTAGTTGATATACCAAGTTTAAAGAAAATTGTTGGAGACATTTTCGAGATAATTGCAACAAAAAAAATGAGAAAAAAAAAATTTAGTAAAGTAATACTTCCGGTTGATGAACTTTGACAGATAACGGTACTGTCGGATCCTATGGTGATACCTAAACGTAATATTAAGTTTAAGGTTTCTACGATTTTTTCATTTTTGAGCTATGCTGTTCATCTATATATACCCATACCCACACGCACACAGACCATTTGCTAAAAACCAATTTTTTTGGACTCAGGGGATCTCAAAATGGATATTTCCGGTTAAAACTCGATATTGAAAATTTGACACGATTACAATATTCCCTCTTATTAGTAGTGAGAGAAAGTAAAAAGTTAAAAATAATATTTCTTAAAATATTTGTATTTATATATTGGTTAGGTTAGGTTAGGTTAGGTTAGGTTAGGTTAGGTTAGATTAGATTAGGTTAGGTTAGGTTAGGTTAGGTTAGATTAGATTAGATTAGATTAGATTAGGTTAGGTTAGGTTAAGTTAGGTTAGGCATTTATGTATAGGAGAGATGATAATAATAGTGAAGTTTAGAGAAAATCGTTAGGGTTGTTATCAAGAAAATTTCAATTCATTAAACTTGCACACTTCCGGGTTGATGGATATTGACCAAAATCTTAATGGAAGATTCTTCTCGACCGTATTTTAATGATGGATAAGGATTGTGAGATTCGGTCTTTTAAAAAAAAAACAAAAAAAAAAAAACTTATATTTTTGCTAACGACAAATATATTGTATTTATCAAGGCCTACAACTTACAAATACAACGAGTTCTTTTTAGAAAGACAAAATCAAGAAACAAAAAAAAACAGAAAGTAATAAAAAATAAAATATATAGATTAATTTATAAACTTTTTTGTTTGTTTGGTTTACTTACATAAAAAAAAATAAGTAATGTTAAAAAAATCTTCAAAACATGGCAACTTAAACTTATGTATATTTTAAGAAAAAAAAATTTTAGAACACCACAGAGAATAATGAACAAATCAAATTTATTAATGTTTTATTTTTTATTACTTTCTGTTTTTAGTTTCTTGATTTTGTGTTTCTAAAAAGAACCCGTTGTATTTCTATCTTGTAGGCCTTGATGAAAACAATATATATATGTCGAAACGTTGGCAAAAATAAAAGTTTCATTTTTTTTATTTAAATAAAAAAAGACCGAATCTCACAATCCTTATCCATTGTAATGACATGGAAAGTCATACCAATGTCCAAATGGTTCCAGCCAGCTGCTATCTTAACAAAGGATGGCAGTAATTAAAAGAGCAATTTATAACCAGCGACCTAGCAGGCCGCCAGCTTCAAGACAATGTCGCGGTCAAACAAACAACAAAGCCTTTTTTCAATACTTTACATCAAAGCAAGCACCGATAAGGTTGGCCACTGACCTAAATAAGGTCAGCAAACTACGAAGGTCGCACAAGGTCGCACACTAGGACAGATGTCTTGGTGTGAGTGTGGCCAACACCAATATATATAAACTCTATCATATACAACGAGAGGAGCATTATATCTTATACGTCGATACGAGCACGTCTATATACAAGAGCAGCAGTTTACGCGACTATACACAGTTTCATTTAAACTTATTATCTTTTAGTAGTGCATCTTAGTTCGTTTATTTTATCATTCTAATTTATTACTTATTTATCTTCTATTTATTCCTAAGTATTTTGCTAGTTATTAGTTACCATTTATACGTTAAAATTATTATTAAAATACAGTTTATTTTTATAAAATCCGTATTAATAATTCTCTCAACTAACTTCCGCCCTCTTCAAGACATCTACTACATCAGGAATCACAACAAACGATTCCATTATAGTGCACTTTAGAAGTGGACTGGCTAGCGCCTTCAACATGAAGCTCTCAACGGTGAATTTCCTAAACCGGTGTATAATAGCATTCGAGCTTTATTTTTTTTTGAGGAAGTTATCAATTACTTTATATTTAAGCCAACTTGTAAATTAGATCAGTAAATTTTGGATTTATGCACATCTAACGTAAAGAGTGATAATGTAAAAAATAAAGTAAGCCTTCTAGGGATATCTGTTGCAAGCAGTTACTTGGGGAGTAGCGACCCCACGGGTTACCATAGCTCACTACTCTTTGCACTTCGTCAGTACAGTACACAAAACACTTGAACCATATACTCGTACACTCAGGACACACACAGTCCATAAAATAGGGTCTCTGTCCTTAGTTAATTGGCGTAAGCCAAGGGAGAAGGAAGGGATTAGCTCAGTGGTAGCGCGCTGGACTAGCAACGCGGAGATCCCGGCTTCGAATCCAGCATGCTGCCCTTCCTAGGAGACTCTACAACTCACTATCCGGTGATGGGCAGTGTTGTCTGCAACTAGAAAACACTGCTTGCAGGCCAGCCGTACACTGAGAAGGCTCTTGGGGGCACATAGATCTTTCAGGACTTAATGCAATAATCCCTTTCAACATTCTACAATGAAGTAAAGTAATCCCTATTTTAAGGCGATACAGACAAATCAATAAATTAAAAGTCATTATAGGAACGATCACAATACCACGCAATGCACCTCAGCTTGGCGGTCCGCGCCTAACTATTCACTTATTCGCGGTGCCAAAATTCCGTAACAATTATTTTAAATGTAAAGAGAGAGCAATTTATATGCATTTTGCACCAGAAATCCTTCTAACTACAATTGTATTACCTGACATTTCTAACAATTTAATTAACATTTATTAACACGTTCTAAACAGTGGTGGAGTTAATGTTAAACATGCACGTGTAATGGACAGTTATAATGATTTAATTAATTTCTTCATGTCATAAACAACAAAGATGTTAACGCCAACATGTTTTCTATTAAAGCTTCATTTATGTGGTTAGTAATTTTTTTTTTAAATTATAATAAAAAGTAAATTTTGAAGGTGAAATTTTATTTTTGTAACATCCACTTATCCGCTATTAAATTAAAAAATAAAATAAGCTTTATTTTGTAAATATATTAAAATGTTCATATTAAAATAATCTTGAGCATACTTCCCCATCCATGGAATCTTTTTTTTTGATGTTGATTTTCTATGATATCTATTGATATCCTCGACGCAAGGTGACTTCTCCATTTGTTTCTATTCCCAGTATCCGATTCTGTGAGTCCGTATGCGTGTGGATTCCCTAACTCCTTCCATCCACCTGGTGCTAGGCCTTCGGTATTCTGTTTTCATCCATTGGTAAGTGTCCAAACCAATTCAGTTGCTTCACTTCTATTGCTTGAAACACACTTGCTGCTTACTTTTGCTCTTATCTCATATCCACTTTCCTTACTTATCTTTTTTTGTCTGCCCGGTCGATTTTTTCCAATAGTTTATTTCGGTGTATAACAGTCTTCTTCTTTCATTTTTATTAAGGGTCCAGGCTTCTGCATCTTACATCGTTATGTGCTTTAGAAAACGGTGCTATATATGTGGGATTTGGGAACAATGCATATAGTGAAAGACCGTTAGCTATAAATAATAATTTAATAGTTCAAAATAATACCCGTCAACTATAATAACCAATAGTTAAATTGAACAACTCAAAATAATATTCAACTTATATTTCAATTCACCCGGTTACATGTATTAGCACCACTAGTAAACTATATTAAATACAATGAGACACACATACTTTTTTATAATTCAAAAAAACCATACGATAATCTTATTAATTATACGCAGCCCTTATCAACATACACAGCCCTTATTATTTTTATATACTGCTGCACCCAGCTGCTTGACTGGACGGTTAGTCTCCCACATAATATATAAGACGTTTAGTGCTCATAGAATATTTCTATTCCAGAGTAATATTTAGCAATCCTATAACTCTTTTACTTTCCCTTATTCTTTTGACCTCTAGTCAACCTCTAGTCTTGAACCATCTCCATTCTCGAAAATGGATTTCAGATATTTAAAACTACTGGTCATCTTTAGTTAATCCAGTACTTAAAAGGTACCCAGTACCTCTACCTTGTCCTGGGCTTAGTTACATTTTTATAGGACCTGGTATTATTCACTTAGTGTCTTCAACACGTAATCCGCAGCCGCTTATCCTGCGTCAATACTACCTAATCGTCCGCAAATAGGAGTAGTTTCTAATCTAGAACCCGGGTCCTCCGAAGAGGATCGGCACTTAGACCACGAAAGGGCCCATTGTGCACCAAGTAGTACGTTATTCATACAAAAGTTCTCTCTTTTAAAGTCATTTGATGGAAATTTTCTCCTCTTTTAAGCTTTTAAGCTGTCCTAAGGTATATTTTAAATAAAGTGGAAGACATGCAACAGCCTTGCATTTAACACTTGGGAAGTATTGAAAGCTTGTGATTCCACTTTAACTGAGCATTTGTTTCATTCATAAAATCTTTGAATCACCGTAGTCTTAGGCAATTTAATTTCAGCTTCCAGCATTATAGGTTTTTCGGGATGCTGTCGTATGTTTTTTCCAAAACTACGAAAACCATCTCCAATGTTTAGATTTGGTTATTTTTTTTTCTTTTATTTGCTGACTGTGTTTTGGTCTATATAAGATTGACCACTTTGTAAACTACACTATCCTTCGGAAGATAAAAGAAAAATCATCCAGGGTTTTCTAAGTTAAGCCTTCCTAACTTGACGGTGGGGTGATATTTCCAATTTCACGATTTCCTCTGTAGTTCGCGAAGTTGTTTCTGTTTCCTCTCCATTTTCATGGAAATTCCCTGCAAATAACTTCAGTCCCCAAAACCTCAGATTCTTCAGTTTTTTTATTGCCCTTACCAGAAAAAAATTTTTTTATTACCATTAAAAGAAAAAATATTACAAAAACATCTCTTTAAAAAGGTTCATTGTTTCGTTTATTAAAAAAAAATTTACCTTCCCTCCATTTCGGATTCAGTATCTTTCATTCCCCTCTTCTTCAGTGTCATGAAATAAAAGATCTTGTTGCCTTCTCTTTTGGACGAAAGCATCATTACAGGGACGCTTCTTCTGTACCTAGAATCTTGTCCAGTTTCTCTATTTATTGCCACTCATGCATAACTTAAAAGCCAAGAAGAAGATCCTTCTATTTTCTTCTATTAATCCATCCACGTGTGACCAAAATGATTCCCATGTGTGCTTGAATTCAAAGATAATTCTTAGATTTTTGCTGGCTCTAGAGATTCTCCTAAGTAACTTTGAACAATTAGATCTGGATATGCTTAATCAATGGGCTCCTTGTCAACACCGAATGGCTGGAATTTTTATATATTTTAAACTTTATGATTGATTTCATGTTTTAGAAACAGCCCAAAGACCAATTCCGGTGTTCACGATATGTAAAATAGAAGAAAATTTCAAACACATAACGATGGAATGTCACAAATATAAAAGCGCCCCTTGCCCCTTTCCCCTTTGCGATATGAGTTGCGAAAGTTGCTCACTTCCGATATGAGGATATTTTATTTTCCAACAGTATTTTCCAATGCTACAGGCATTATTTGAATTTATTAGGAAGTATGAATGGTAAATATGTATACGTAGAGTTTATAAAGGAGTGGATGTATTTATTGGGGTGAAAGTATTTATTGGCGGTGAATGTGAATTTTAGATTAGGCTGAATTGACGGGATAGCGGAATATAAATTAGCGCATCCCATAGTTTAAATTGAGTGAATTTAAGTTAAGTTAATTAAGTTACGTTATTTTTAAGTTAAAATATAATTGAGTGTGTGGAAGGAGTGAACGAATGAATTTAGAGTCTGTCTGCGAATGTAAAGTTATGTATAGGTGCGCAATGTAACACTTGGAATCGTAGCAATCGAAGTGGAGGCTGGCTGAATGACTGTATGCTAATGCCAAAACAAAACAAAAAAAAAAAAAGAAGATAATTAATTATCTTAACTTCATCCAAGGAAGCAAAGCTACCACACCCAAATTGACTTTACGTGCTTTTGATGCTGATCTGGGACTATACTTGATCCAACTCACAATAATTCGAATAACTTGAATTTTAAAGTGCTGA
Source organism: Triatoma infestans (assembly GCA_011037195.1). Taxonomy (NCBI): domain Eukaryota; kingdom Metazoa; phylum Arthropoda; class Insecta; order Hemiptera; family Reduviidae; genus Triatoma; species Triatoma infestans. Next base: position 7,297 of record JAAEAF010008028.1, read on the forward strand.
TAGAATCAAAATATGTTTTAGACGCTGAACTCGGATTATCAGAGCTCGAATTATCTAAGCTCTAGTTTTTCACTATCCTGACTGTCTCCTTCTTTTTTTTAAAACTCGAATCTTTTTTATCTCGAATCAGTTTTGTTCAAATTAGTAGCATTGTCCAAATTAATAGCTGATTTTTATTGTAAATTTGTAACGCCCCATAATCCTTGAAATTTTTAGAATTTCAATTCCTAACAGTCATGTTGATTTTTGGAAAAACAAAATAACATTTGTGATCGAATTATAAAAAAAAAATCTGGTGTGAAACACTCACACAACTTTCTCTTACTCCAGTACTCAAAATTATAATTGACAAATTTTATAGTTAGTGTACCAAATTTAATGAAATTCGTCGAAAAGTGAAAAAACTGTCCAGTAAAACTGTCCGGTTTACTAATTTCCTTGAAACTCGGAATTTGGGTCATATAATAATTTCTAGTTATTTCAATTTGGATGACAGAATTGTATAATCAACTGTGGATAGCATTTTAAAGAAAAACATAACCCCCTCCCCCAAAAGTCCCTTAAATGAATTTATCAGGGGAAAAGTTTCAAATAAAAGTTGTAGCTCTTTATATGTATAGTTAACAACACTGGTTTAAAGAAAATCGTTGGAGCCATTTTCGAGAAAATACAGAAAACTGAAAATTATATTTCAGTAAAAACGCACTTCCGGTTATCTATTTTTTTTCAAACTCGGAATTTCAACAACATATTTAATTCTAATTAACATTATTTAGATGACAGAATTGTCTAATATACTGAAACAGCAGTTAAGATGAAAACCTAACCCCCCCTCCCCCAGAAGTGCCCTTAAATGAATTTTCCTGGAGAAATGTTTCAAATAAAAGTTGTAGCTCTTTGTATGTGTAGTTGATATAACCAAGTTTAAAGAAAATCTTCGGAGCCATTTTTGAGAAAATTGCAAAAACGTAAAAAAAACAACTAGTAAAGTGGTACTTCCGGTTGAGGAATATTGACACATAACGCACCGTCAGACCCATGGGTGACCTACCTAAACGTAATATCAAGTGAACTTTCTAAATTTTTCGGTTTTGAGCTAGTGCTGTGGTTCATCATACCTACATCATACCATATACATACATACATACAGTACAAATACAACACACACAACAGACCATTTGCTAAAACCTCTTTTTTGGACTCAGGGGACCTCAAAACGGATATTTCCGGTGTGAAAACTCGATATCGAAAATTTGACACGATTACAATACTTCCTTTACGGAGTAAGAGAAAGTAAAAGAGTTTATTAAATTGATCTTATTTAACAAAGCAATATTTTTGATTAGAAAATAAACTTTAAACTATTTTGAAAAATGTAACATAAGAAACTGACTTTATTTTTCTAGAAGCTCTCATGTTTAATAAAACAAACAAATACGGTTTTTTCCAAACGAAATTGCATTTTTAACAAACAATGTAACTGTCAATACAATATTCAGTTACATTAATACGGCCTACATTAACTTTATGTATGAAAACCTTCAATACAAAATTCATGGACCATGTTGATTAAATTTTCTTACTTGGAATTCCTGTTAACGAGTTTTAACATGAATTATAATAGAATATTCAAACATTTTTCCCAACTATATATATACACATTTGCTAAAATAATATCACATACATGACCTATATAATCAATGCGGTTTTCACCGAAATCATGTATATAATATTGTGGGTGGGGGCTAATAAAAAATTCCATTAATAAAAAAAAAATCAAATAATTAAAAATTTCAAAAATTTGGGGGGACTCTTCAAAAGTATGTTTGTGATCATTCAAAATTAAAAGTGGGAAATGTAAATATAAAATTTTGCAAAAATTTCCGTAATTTTAGTTCCTTAAAAGCCATTTCCTCTGAATCTAATGATCAATTAGTAATGTAATCAGATAGCCCAGAATCTAATCAGAAGCGTAATTCACCGTGAAGTTGCCTCTCATATAGCAATTAAGTTTAGAAATGATTGTAGCCACTAATATTGCACAATATACCAATGATCGTTTCCGGTATGATTTTAGATTTAATTAAACAAAAAAAATCTGGTATCAAACAATCACACAACCTGCAGTCAAATACAATTACAAACCTAACAAATTTTCTTTCCAAGAATTCACTCAGTTGCGCTAACATAAATATAGAGATGAAGCGCCACTGATTGAACATTTTTTTTTCTTCTCGAGAAAATCTGAAATATCCATTCAGAAGTGATAATTCCGGTTGGAGTTTTTGTCCAATGCCTTTCTGGTGGAACTTTGTTGGTACCAAAATGAAATTATTCCATTATTCGTTTTTAAATTATGTTGCTTTGGATAAAGTGTACACACATAAAAAAAAAATACACACACAATTGCTAGTGTGACATAGGCATATCGCACGTGAGATTAGTCCCTGCTATCAGCCAGGAACTCCAAGGTCGTACCTTCAAACGAAGCCAACCAAGGGTGTCTATATTGAACGAAATTATTGTCCAGTAGTCATAAGATTTAGTTATCAATTATAAACCCCTGAAACCTCCACTACATTAGAAACCATATTTTCATACTACCAACCTCTTTTTTATTTATTTATTTTTTTATTTGGAATTCACAATCTACATAAATAAATATAAATTGATGATGTGTGATGATGAATGACGTGATTAGCTGGAGGAGAGACGCTATCCAACGATAACACTCTCACAGGAATTACTTCCTATTGCCTAAGGAAGCTGAAGATCACGGGGTCAGCAGCAGCTCAGTCGACGGGTGGATTATCTGGTATATTGTGCAAGCGAGATTTTGAACAAGAGGATTAGAGTTGAGAGCAAGAGAGTCATAGAATTTTTTTATATTTAGTTTTGACAGCTTCAGATACACATGGGATTTTGAGATCGTTATGGACGGTAGAATTAGAGACATAGAATGGAAGCATCCAGTATCTGACCGAGTATTTTAGACAGAAAAGATTGAATTTTCTGGGAATTTGAGCGCTTGGTTGAACCCTACAGTTCAAAACCATAAGTCCACATCGGTTTGAGCATACAGTTCTTTATTAGTCGTTTGTGCTCAAGAGGTAGTTTCGATCGTCCTCCTATTAGTCTCAGTAATAACTTATTCCGTTTGTTAAGTTACCAGCTATCCTGTGCTATGTATTGTTGTTTAGCACAGGATAGCTGGTAGAAATACAATACTAGGGCAAGGTAATAAGTTCTCCGCCTAGCCCATAGATGGCACTGATACAAATGAAATTACTGTTTTATTATGTTGGCATATTTGTTGCAAAAGTAATTTTTTTTTTTTTAATTTAAGGCGCGTCAACATCTATGGCCATTTTGCGCCCGGTGCTTTCTCAGTACACTGCCGGCCTGGTTTTACTTGGTGGAGTATGATGCATCTGTCTCGAATCTTCTGATAGATACACAACATTATTCCATACTGAAAATAAATGATCTGGAATAGAGTTTCTGTTGAATGGATAGATTTCAGTGGCTTTTTGAAGTCATTAGTACCATTGCCAACACTTGCAGCTTTGTTCCAAGCGTCGCAAAAGTGAAAGCTCCAATCCGATATGAGTTTAGTTTGCGCCAAATGTGCTGTTCAACCCAATTGTTACTTACACTCTTGAAATTCCATTCGAGTTTTTTAAAAAAAAAACCATTGTTAAACACTGTTAAAAAGCGTAACAATGAATTACACAGTAAAAATACATGTTGGTTGCAGTTCTGTTGCATGTAAACCGGACAGAAAAAAAGAGCGGCATGTATACTGCATCGAGGTGCGCGGCATCTTTCCCATTTCATAGATGAGAGATGCCGCACCACATGGCTGGCTAATCGTGAAAAAGAAAGATGGCGTTATCACAGCCATAACATTCTACACATAAGCTACGCTTAGTACAATATCAAAATTACGCAAGGGTTAAGCGATTTGCCTACAGAAACAATTTTAGTATAAGGCGTTAGAAATACTGTATGGCAGGATTGTCTACTTATCTTACATAAAACTCTAAAAGACTCTAAAAGAATTTACATATCACACTAGTTCACTACTGCGCGCTCTGCACCTACACTAAGCATTAGATTGCAGTTTAGGGGTAACCAGAAAAACTACGAAGCGGGCGGCGACTCACACGGAATTTACCCTAAATACAAAATAAGGAGGACCTAAGCTTTTAACAATTTCTTTTAAGAAATTATACATAAAATACATACTTTTGTTTTGAAAAGATATTTATTATACGATAAAGTTCGCTATTATAATTTATAATGTGTTATTAATAATGTAATGGATCTCGAAATTTATTATTATACCGGGACAAACAATAAATAAAAAATTGTTCCAGATTTTCTATTTTATTTGACTTGCAAAATAAATAATTTTTATTTTTATTCCGTAATTTTATTGTACTGTGTTGTCGAAACCCTATCCTTTTTTTTTTGTCAAATAATTCGTTATAACAATAAATTTCGTCATAATATATTTTCAAGTCCTGGGAAAACAAATCAGAATTGTAGTTGCTTAAACACGTAAATTCGCAAATATTAAAATGATTAAAAAAAACAAACAAGAAAACTATAGTCTACCAAATTTTGATTGCACAGCAAGGATACTAGCAATAAATCGATTTGGCTGTGTAAAATGTCTTTGTAATCTAGAATGGAAGATATCTAGAGTATACCATTTCACCCTTTCTTAGGCACACTTAAAACAAATCGCTAATTATGCTTCGGTCTTCCTATGATGCTGGTTTTTTTTTTCAGAGAACATCCATTTTTCAAAAACCTTGTTGATTTTTACTACTGACAAATAGTTGGTAGTTTAATAAACCATAAAAGCGAATAAATTTATAAGTTCCCACTCATTTATGTTGACAAATATTTAAATGCCATAAAATTTTATTTATATGAATATGAATTATGCCCCTCTTCGTGGGGTTCCCGGTGCCGGAGGACAAGCGATCGGAGGTGTCGGACCCCTCTGTCGTAAATGCAGCAGAGAGTCAGAAACCCCAGCTCACGTATTGGGAATCTGTCCACAGAACATGCTCCTCCGTCACCCATCAACACCATAGGGTTAAAAAAAGAATTGCCGAGCTTTTCACTGAAAGAGGATACACTTGTTTCGACGAAGTTCACTGCATCGACACGGATGGTTCAAATAGGTTTGCCCACATCGTTGCGTTTAAAGAGAGAAAAGTTGCTTTGATCATCGACCCAACCATCCGATTCGAAACGAACGATCCCAACCAGGGAGTGAAAATCGACGAAGTGAAAAGGCATATATATGAGAAATGCATTCCTTACCTGCAAGAAAAATACCGGGAAATGTTTGGGGATCGAAACTATATTGTAAGGGGTTTATGGTTCGGAAGTAGGGGAGCAATACCCCGCACTACGAGTGATTTCTTCGACCAGGTCGCAATAGACAAGATTCATCTTCTGACCATTACCGAGCAAATTATACTCGATTCGCTTGGTATTTTACATAACCACTTATATGGTCAATAACGACAGCCTGGTCAAATTTTATTTATTTGAATTTTTTGTATTTTGTTTTTAGTTCTTTTCTTATTTATTATCAATTTAATATTTATTGTTTCTTGTTTTTACACTTGAGATTTACATCTTGTAGATATTATTTTTATGACTTGTATTTTTTACGAATAATGACAGACTGTGTTTTGATTATTTCTAATAATCTTTTAAATATATGTTAAACTTTAACTCGAACAATGGTAAAGATGTTCATGGAATTGATTAGTATGCTGTGTTTGTTGAGCAACTCAATATAATTGAGCAGCCACACATTTCGCACAATTTCTTGTGGAATAATGTGTTTTTCTCTCTGTAATATCTTATTATAATAAGGATAATTTTTGGAGTTAAATAGTTTATGATTCTTTAGTTCATTGTTTCTCATTTTCTCCTTGTTTTGAAGAAATTATGTCTCATGTTATAAGAAAAGTATAAAAGATATAGTTTCCATTTATCAAGAAATTCTTTGCATCAATTCTTAAAACAAAAATTAAAAAAAAAAAAATCCATAGATGATTAAACAATTACAAATACAAATTAAAAGAAAGATTAAACAATTACAAATACAAATTAAAAGAAAAAAAAGAATAAATACTATTATCAACAAATAAATACCATTATCAATAAATAAATATCGATAAATGGATCAAGGTTATATTTATGTTATTTTTCTGAAGAAATGATATACTACGATATTTTAGAATTAACTGATAAGATAATATATTTTTATTTTTCCAAAACGTACAATGTATTTCATTCATTAGTTAAATATGGCTATTCTTGATTATAAGATAATTTTATTAATGAACAAATTTTTTTTTTTTTTTTTATTAAATCCAATGAAAGGTTTTCAAAATTTCTATATTATTAACGAAGTTGGGTTATATAACTTCGCTTGCTACAAAACCATCTTTGTATGTATGAAAAGAATGGTGTGAAATACTCACACTACATCTTACTACGTAACACAACTCACATAACTTTTTCTTATACTGCAGTTTACAAAATTGTAATTGACAAAATTTTTTCAGAGACATTTTCCGTGGTAGCCTGCTTCATTTTGTGGTTATCGACCGGTTTCGGGCGTTCGTCTGACAGTGTGATAACACAGACTTGCACAGAGCAGAGTTAGTTTATACACTGACTAGTGTTTTTAATTGTATTTAAAACTAAACTCTATAACTAGGTCAGCGTTATGGGGATGGTAACTGGGTGGGAAAGGAACACGTGTTTGGGTTGTTAAAGGGGCAAATTTTCCTTAAAATGGAAACAACACGTGGGGGATAAGTAAAGTAAAATTAAAGTAATGCCTATTTTTTCAGGCGGGCTTAACGTCCAACTACCTACTTTACTATTAACATTTTTTAAACAAATATAAAATTTACTTATACGCTGGACTCGAACTGGGGTTCTCCCACTTACAAGTCCATGTTCATAACCAATACACCAACACCCGCCCCGGCTAATTTTTTAAATACTGTTGTTGGAGCGAGATTCACTTGTAACAATATTATTTTTATTTACACATTACACAGTCATATTTTGAAATATACACAAATAATGAATGTGAATATGTTTAAATAAGAATAAAACACATTATTTGTTTTATTAAAAATTTTATGTTTTAAAATTCCATTGAATTCTTGCGATGTTAGAAAAAAGCTTTTTTAATTTACTTAAATTAATTAATACTAAAGTTTATTAATAATTTTACAACCAGCTGTATTTTGTAACCTTCAATGTAGTTAATGATTTATTAATTCATAGTATGACGATTATGATTCATTATATCAATTGAAATTTATAACCCTCGTTAAAGTTAAAATATAAGCAGCATTGGCTTGTATATAACACATGCATGGTGTTATTATTTATAGATTATTTCTAAGGTTTATTTAAATATTTATTTTGTTTAAGTAAAAGTCTTCATAGAATGCTTTAGATTGTTACTTTTATTTATTATAGCAAGAGAAAGCCTTGCAATAGTCACAAATTTACGAAATTTAATCCAATCACGTTAAAATACATGTTTAGAGGTTAGGTCCTAATAAGTGAATAGACATATATAGAGACTGTCTATAGGCATGTATCTAGACAATGTATACAGACAGTCCCATACATTTTATCATAACAATGTAGACTGACTGTCTAGAGACATTGTCGCATGTACACACTTGAATGCCTTGTTCTTCATTATTAGTTGCTAAATATGACTGACCTAGTTAGGATCGCTGCTTGCACAGTTATAGTACAGAGGTAGTAGAGGATCTTGAACACCACTAATTCAAAGTGAGAAATGTTACGAATGTTAAACATCCCAAATGTAAATCACCACTCCCTATTCTTTTGTACCACTCTTTGTAGATCTTGAACCACAACAAAATAAGCCGGAAATATTAAATCTGAAAACTTTACTTTATACCAGAATAAAAATAGAAGAACCACACAAAACAGTATAACTATTACAGGGCTAAAGGACTACAGTGCCAGCAGTACGGACATACGAGAACGTAATATAATCATGCTCCCAGATGTGTAAAGTGTGCTGGTTTGCATCCGTTTGCATCCATCATCCGAATGCACTAAACCACTCGAAAAACCCCCGATGTGCGCTCTCTGTTTGGAAAATCATTTGGCCAGCGGGAAAGGATGCGTGGTTCACAAAGAACTGCAAATTATTCGTCATCTTCCAAAAAAAAAAAAAAAACCATAGTTTTTCTCACCTACATTTATAATTCAGTTCTCAAACCACTTATTTTCCTCTACTGTGGAAATTCTCTAGATTAAAATGATTCTAAAACCAAATAAATCTTCTCATCTTCCATCCTCATACAGGCCCATAAGGTTGTTACCTATTTTAGGAAAAATATTGGAGAAATTGTTATTGAAACGGATTTACCCATTCTGGAAACTGAACAAATCATTCCATCATTTCAGTTTGGCTTTCGACAACATCACAGCACCATTAGATTAGTGGACACCAATGATTGCTTCGACTCTTGAACGGAAATAGTACTGCTGTGATGCTTTCCTCGACATGACTCAAGCCTTCGATCGGGAATGGTATCCAGGATTACTGTGGAAGCTAAAGAAATGCTTACCATCAACCTATTATTTACTCATCGAGTCTTATCTATCTGACCGCTACTTTCAGATTAGTTAAAGGATCTGCTACCTCTCACTACTCGCTGGCCGGCGCCGGAGTTCCTTAGGGTAGTATACTTGGTCTGCTTCTATACACTGTATTCACATCAGATCTACCAATCTAGCCAAACACTCTACTTTGTCCTCACGCTGATGACACAGCCATCCTTGCATCCACTTCTGATCCCATAAATGCCTTCACTCTCTTACAGAATTATTTAAATAAAATGGAATCTAGGGCCAAGAAATGGCGGATTAAACTCAACCCACAAAAATGTCAACAAATCACCTTTATTCTACCTCCCATAAATGCCTCCTGTCATTCAGTAACCTTCAACTCAATACCACTATCTCCTGGGATTTCCATCGACACAATACTAACATAGAATCCACATACGAAACTATAAAGACTGGAACTTAACAAACGGAATAAGTTATTACTGAGACTAATAGGAGGACGATCGAAACTACCTCTTGAGCACAAACGACTAATAAAGAACTGTATGCTCAAACCGATGTGGACTTATGGTTTTGAACTTTAGGGTTCAACCAAGCGCTCAAATTCCCAGAAAATTCAATCTTTTCTGTCTAAAATACTCGGTCAGATACTGGATGCTTTCATTCTATGTCTCTAATTCTACCGTCCATAACGATCTCAAAATCCCATGTGTATCTGAAGCTGCCAAACTAAATATAAAAAAATTCTATGACTCTCTTGCTCTCAACTCTAATCCTCTTGTTCAAAATCTCGCCTACACAATATACCAGATAATCCACCCGTCGACTGAGCTGCTGTTGCCCCCGTGATCTTCAGCTTCCTTCGGCAATAGGAAGTAATTCCTGTGAGAGTGTTACCGTTGGATAGCTTCTCTCCTCCAGCTAATCACGTCATTCATCATCACACATCATCAATTTATATTTATTTATGTAGATTGTGAATTCCAAATAAAAAAATAAATAAATAAAAAAGAGGCTGGGTAGTATGAAAATATGGTTTCTAATGTAGTGGAGGTTTCAGGGGTTTATAATTGATAACTAAATCTTATGACTACTGGACAATAATTAACATATATATATATTTCTAAGTACTTGACTTAATTAAAAGATTAAGAGACGACTAAATGAGAGATAGGCAAGTGTGTGTGTGGGTGTGTAAACTGGATGTTTGTTGTTGGTTGGTTGGTAGCACGGAAGGTGTCTTCGCTCTTGAAGATGATGATAGAATGGGGCGTCCATTGTCCTCTTTTCCTTCAATATAGACACCCTTGGTTGGCTTCGTTTGAAGGTACGACCTGGCTGATAGCAGGGACTAATCTCACGTGCGATATGCCTATGTCACACTAGCAATTGTGTGTGTATTTTTTTTTATGTGTGTACACTTTATCCAAAGCAACATAATTTAAAAACAAATAATGGAATAATTTCATTTTGTTACCTCCAACAAAGTATTCCACCAGAAAGGCATTGGACAAAAACTCCAACCGGAATTATCACTTCTGAATGGATATTTCAGATTTTCTCGAGAAGAAAAAAAAATGTTCAGTCATTTTCTATAAACTGTGTTTGTAGATTAAATAAAATGGAGTCTATTACATATTTAATCTAATTTATGAGAAAGGATAACGTTTAGGGGATTTCCACAATTTATATATGTTGGATAATACATGAAGTTAAATGAAAATCGTTGATGCCGTTTTTGAAAAAATCGCGAAAAACTGCAAAAAAAAAATCTGTCAACATTTACTTCCAGTGGATAGGTGGGATAGGTTTGCCAAATTAGGCGTCTCTCTCCCTTTCATTGGTCCCGAGCCTGCTGTTGTTGTGTGTTCTGGCACATGTCTGTCAAGCTTCCAGATATGGATGACCTCACAGCACTCATCCTTATAGATAAGTGCATCCGGTTGGCTTCCTCACTTGGCATTGTGGTTTAAGGAGACATCTCTATACAATGGGGATCAAGTGTGACCCCTTTTTGTAGAGCCTGTGAGATGGAGGAGGGAACACCCATGAATCTAAGGACGGATTGTTTGGGCTGTAAGGAGATCAGGTTTAGGACCTTTGGCCGGGAATAGGATATCGGTAGAGGATCTTAAGCTATGTCCTTTTAAGGTTTTGGTCCGATTTGTTCGGACCGTGGTGAAACTTAGATGGTTAAAAACCTGAGCCTGGACTTTTGTTCCACACCCAGTAGTTGCTTTCCTTTACGATTAGCTGTATGGGCCCAGGGGCTTTGGATACCATTGGGTTTCGCCCTCCCCTTTCTTGAATAATAATAATAATAATAATAATACTTCCGGTTGATGGATTTTGTTCAAAATCTTCGTGACTGGTGCGGCGATAGTATTGTAAACAGAATATCAAGTTTGACCTTTCTGGCCGATTTTTCGTTTTTGAGATTCCCTGTTCACTCACTCACACACACACATACACACACATATACACTCACACATACCGATCATTCGTTAAAAAAAAAAAAAATCATACTCAGAGGGAAACCACAAACAATTTATTTCCCCTAAAAAAATCAATTTCAAAAATTGGACATGATCGCAGTACTTTCTCTTACTAAAGTCATATTATTATGATTGGATTTTCAATTAAATATAGTAAAAATTCCAAGTTTGAAGGGATTATAATAAAAAACTATATAAATAGATCGTTTTTGTGTATCGTACCAGAATTTTTTTTTTTATAATGAATTCCAAAATTTTGTTATACTATTTGCAACTTTTAATTTTAAAAATTCACATTATTGTTAATAGAATTATATATTAATTAGTACCTTTTAGGAATGTTTAATGTAATTTCTGTAGTTGCTGGGAATCAATTAATAGAATTTCCATTAATGCTTCACAAATATAAACCTCTCTTAGTTCGCCCTTATTTGTATCATAGAATATTAATAAGCCTAGTTAATGGACATTGTACACCAGCTTTCAATGGTTCAATGTAGTCATTCCAGGAAATTAAATTAATTGCTAATTACTATTAATTATGCCATTAACAAACAGATTATATAATATATATATTATATATTATTTAAAAAAAAATCTTATAATCACAGTTGAGCTAGGTATGCATGTATATGTATGTTCTAAGAATTAAAAAAACATGTCTGCTTCCTCCCCATTTTTTTTAGGCGAATTTTAACTTAAAAACAAATTTAGTGGGAACCAATCACAGGATTATCTCTCATTGCAGCTAAAAAACAATTTCAAAATTGACAATATTTTATAGAGAAAGTGGGGATATATTTACGAAACCATTGCAGACAATAAATCAAGTGATTATATTGCAGTGCAAAAGGAGTACCAATTAAACAAACTTCAATAAAATTTTAACATCATCACAACGCACTTAGAAGCTCCAAAAAGCCATTATACCGGGAAAAAAATATTTATAATAAAAGTGGGATATTTATAACTGTGCGCGTTAATCATTCAAGTTTAAAGAAGAATTGTTAAAACTATTTTCGTTAAAATTTCAAAAAAACGTAACAATTTGCAGTGTGAATTTCCATTATAACCTAGTCAACTGGGTGTTGGTGTAGTGGTTATGAGTATGGACTTGTAAGTAGGAGGTCTCCAGTTCGAGTCCCGCGTATAACTGCAAAATTTTATATTCTTTTAAAAAAATATTAAATGTAAAGAGTAGGAGCTTACGGTCCT
>JAAEAF010008029.1:0-39494 GCA_011037195.1 Triatoma infestans
AACGCTGCTTGAATGTGTGAGCGTTGCTCTGGTGATGGATCGTCTCCTTCTCGAGCGAACGCTGCTTGAATGGGTGAGCGTTACTCTGGTGATAGGTTGATTGGCAAACACTGCTTGGCGAGTGTTGCTGATGGAGATGTAACTGGACTTGTATACCTGGTCTTGTCCTTTTGCAATGGAATATCAATCTTTTTCTTAATTTTGATTTATTTATAATTTAATATTATTTCAAGTTTCTTGCATCCATTACAAATGTATCACACTAGATTTTTTTTTTTTAAATGCAACACAAACATCTATGGCCAGCGACCACCCGGGAGCCTTCTCAGTGCACTACCGGCCACCGAACAGTGGTCACTGTTACAGATAACACTCTCCATTGCCAATCATGTGAGCTGAAAATTCTGTGGGTACTAGTGGACTCGAAACTCTGCGTGGGAGTCCAACGCCTTACCACTGATCTAGTGGTTTACTTATTAGTAAATATACTTTTCTGGTAACCATAAATTTTTATTAGCAATATTTTTAACAATAAAATATTAAGCTCTGAAATAAAATTTTTTTATAGAGGGAAAAATTTTCATTGTCATAATTGACACTAAGGTTTGCAAATCTAATCAAAATAAAATAAAACATAGGTATAAATAAAATAAGAAAACAAAGTTTATTCGCAAACATTTTTTCACTTAGGAAATTTATTACACAAAATTTTTAGCTGATGTATAAAAATGCCAGAAAATAAAAAAATTATATAGATATGGTGTATTTAGGAAGGGATCTCCTCACTGGAAAACAGCTTTCATAATTCAGAGGCGTCACGGACGGTGATCAAATGAACTTTTAGTTTTATTTTTTGTGGCTCTGGACGGAAGTATTTTGATTTTCGTCTCTCTCTTTCTTTCGCTTTTTTTTTAAAAAAAAAAAATGTTATTTTTAGTAGAAAAACATTTCCACATATCCTTTTTAATAAAATTTTCGATATTATTAAATCATTTAATTAAATGTTCTAGTCAAGTAGATCTTAATTTATCAATTAAGAACCTGTGAGCTTCTTTTGCTCGCTAAAGAGATGTCTAACTTCATGCAATCCAAGCATATTTTATCTTGCTATAGCAGCAACTCTAAGCAGCAATACACATGAATAAATTAAAATAATAATAATTCTAGTTTTAATAAGTCATTGATTAACTCATTATATTTTCTCACTTTTCCAAAACGCTATACATACTCATCATGCGAATATTCTGCGAAAACACTTCTGCATTTACTACTCTGATTCATTAAGAAGATGCAAAAAAAAAAAAAACTTTCGTATCCATCAATCTATATCGCATTGTTACAATTTAACAGCCTGTGAATGGAGCAAATTGCCTACAGATTTGTCACACAAAAACTGGATTCAAATATTTCCATTATCAACCGTATTAAGGTTCCATCACTGAACTTTCAAAGAATAAGTGAACAACACGTTACACCTTCTGCCACGCCCACTCAATATACTGGCGAATTGGCTTCAATGGTGACAGCCAATCGCTCTCTTAGAATCTGTCTCTAGGTGGTAAATAGAAATAAAATAAACAAATAATAACAATTAGCCACACAAGCTCACAACTATTATAACGTGCTAGAGTTTTAACTAATCATATCACTCATTCTTCCAAGTCAAAAAAAAAAATCATTCACTCTTTGCTCGGTCACTTTATTCTAGATAAACTTTTATTATTTCTAAGTAAAGTACGTAAAAATAAATTGTATCTTAAGCGTTACAATTTATTCATAATACGCTTTAGACGAAACCCTTTTAATATAATACGAGAAGCTAAAATAAATAAGGCTTTCTCTTTTAAATTTGCAACCGAAAATTATTTAATAGAGTTGCTGGAAATGTATTTAATAAATGTTTTGCAAGTGATATAACTCCTTAATCATTTATGAAATGTATTATGTATCCAGCATTTAAGAGCGGGGTTTCAGGCACAGCATTAAATAAGTGGTATATCGTTTACAAATATAGTTGGTAAATTGTATACTGTACTTTTGTTTAGCAGCTTACAAAATTCACAGAAGAGAATAAAATAATGCATGAGTTTCAAGTTGGTTTATAAAGAAATTATTCCATGTAGACAATATCTTCAATCTTGTAACTCTTATTAAGTTTAAATTCAAAATGAAGACATAGAAAGTGTAAGCGTTTTTCTTGGATCTGCAGCTTTCGATAGCTTATTTATAAGCACAGCATCATAGGAGTGTCCATAAAAATGTTAAACGCTATTTGTAATTTATTATTTTTGTATCGGAATTACAGTTACGCCTAAATATTTGTAATTATTGACTATTTCTATCGATCGTCTTGCATTTCCTGATTTTGCCGCTCTACTACCAAGTGACCATAACTTTGGACTTTTCTAAATTTGTTCTAAGATTCCAAAGATAATCATGAAGAATACTTAGGGTTTTTTTTAAGCTTTTGTGGGTCCAAAGCTACAATTACAATATCGCCGACATATCGCCGAAGATCTTAAAGTTCATTTTTTGTATGAAAACCTCTCTCCTCACATATTTATCTAAATCATTTATAAATAAACTATATAAAGGAGAGAGCAAAATAATGTTATATATCTCCTTAAAAAAAAAATAATATTTTTTAGGAATTACTCATGTATACTTCGCGTCGGTTTGTAGCACAAGGAGTATGCAGTAAGCCTCTCTGCCTGAATGGGTCTAAAATTAGCTTAAAAACAGGGATGAGCGCTAAGCCATTTTTTATTAAGTTTATTTCTAAATGATTTAGATAAATATGTATCGAGATAGGTTTTCATTTATAAAAAAAACATTAAGCTTTTCGCGTATGTCGACGATAATGTAATTGTAGTTTCGGACCCAAAAAACGCTTTAAAAAAATGATAAACATTCTTCATGACTACACCTTTGTAATCTGAGAATAAATTCAGAAAAGTGGAAATTTATGGTCTTGAATAACGGTGGTACACATGCAAAACCCGAGAAATGATGGTTAGGAAGTTGATCGATACAAATGGTCAATAATTACAAATATATTTAGACGTTACTCTAATTCCGACGTTTTTGTACGAAATCATGTACGTAGATGATCCCGTTTATGTAAAAAATTAAAAAAATGGATTAAATTCAAATTGGAAAAGTTTTATAATTAAAATAAAAATGAATTTATTTTTATTTTTTTTTTTAGTTCTAAACTATAAGTTTTCTAGATCGATCTTATCCTATTAAGTTCATGTTTACGAGAAGTGAATTATAACAATTGGGATAAATTACTTTAATTTTTTTTTTTTTATTAAGAAGTTGTTAATATGGTTTACATTGAAACGCAATTGCTTTCTCACTTCATGCACTTACACAGACTACACTGTAAGGAGTATATTAACGGTGTATCCGGATTATAGACTAACAAAGTTGTTTGCCCACTTAATTTTCAACTATAATCAATTTTGCTTCAATGAATTTACTGAATATCTATTTAATTTAATTATATGGAAGAAATTTTCTGAATAAGTTTAATTTTAATATTATTGTAAATATAAATAAAATAGATGAATGGGCGCCGTTGGGATAACTAAATTACTGGCGTCACTACAGGAGCATTATAAAGCAGGATGTATTGAGGCAGCTAGATCTTCTACTATTATATTATACACAGTATAAAGTGCTGGATTATACAAGTGCCTCAATAAATTATATAATATACAAGCTTTAGATTTGGTTAGTTGCATTTTTAGAAAACACGATGTCAATTAATTAATTTTAATTGAAAGCCTTATAATCCAATCTGCTGTGCATACTCTGTATATCCATAATGAGTTCGAAGATTTTCTACACTTTATAGGAATGAGCCCAGTACATTGTGGATTTAGGTTAAAATATTTTAATTAAGAACTGCTATCAAAGGGGGGGCGAGGAAGTGGTGGAATACTAAAAGAATAGAAGTAAATCACATTAATTAACCAATTACTGCAAAGCTGTATCAAAATATAGACAGAAGATAATGTAAATATTTTAATATTTTAAATTAACTTTTACAGATCATGTCGAATTGTCTTTAATTTTGTTTGATTTTAGTCAAAAGGTTTCTTTTGTTTTTTAGCAGTTATTTTCTTTCTGTTTTTATATAAAGTGAAATATTTTCTGTTTATTTTGCATTTCATTTAATAAAATAGGAAGATAACTAATTTTTTTTATATTCTATAGGCTAGTTTGTGTGTCTTCATTTCACCACCCATCCTGTTATTATTTTTACTTTCTCTTACTCCTAGTAAGAGGAAGTATTGTAATCGTGTCAAATTTTCGATATCGAGGATTTTTCATCAACCGGAATATATCCGTTTTGAGGTCCCCTGAGTCCAAAAAAGTGGTTTTTAGCAAATGGTCTGTGTGTGTGTGTGTCCGTGTGTCCGGTGTGTGTGTGTGTGGGTTGTGTATGTATGTGAAACAGCATAGCTCAAAAACGAAAAAACCGGAGCCAAGTTAAAACTTGATTTCCATTTAGGCATCACCGTGGGATCTGACACTACGTTACCTGTCCAAATTCCTCAACCGGAAGTACCACTTTACTAGTTGGATTTTTTACTTTTTTGCGATTTTCTCAAAAATGGCTCCGACCATTTTCTTTAAACTTTAAATATCAACCACACATACAAAGAGCTACAACTTTTATTTAAAACATTTCTCCGGGAAAATGCAATGAAGGGCACTTTTGGGGGAGGGTTGGGGTTAGGTTTCCATCTAAAGTGCTATTTCAGTTTATTAGACAATTCTGTCATCTAAATAATGTTAATTAGAATTAAATATGTTGTTGAAATTCCGAGTTTGATAGAAATTAGATAATCGGAAGTGCGTTTACTTTACCGCTTTATTAAATGATTTATTCACTTTTTCAAAATTTTCTCAAAAATGGCTCCGACGATTTTTATGAAACTTCGTATAAACTAAACATGCAAAGATCTACAACTTTTATCTAAAACATTTCTCTGGGAAAATTTTTTAAGGGCACTTTTAGGGGAGGGGTAGGGTTAGTTTTTCATCTAAGTGCTATCCTAGTTGATTATACAATTCTATCATCCAAACATAATTAGTTAGAAATAAATAGATGGCTGAAATTCCAGTTTCAAGAAAATTAGTAAACCGGAAGTGCGCTTTTACTGAACAGTTTTTTCAGTTTTCGACGAATTTCATTAAATTTGGTACACAAACTATAAAATTTGTCAATTATCATTTTGAGAACTGGAGTAAGAGAAAGTTGTGTGAGTGTTTCACACCAGATTTTTTTTATAAAAATGCAGAGATATTTTTTTTATAAATGGAATGGCAACAAACCTAAATGCCTCCTAGTGATCTACTGTAGCTTCTTGTCTGTGTTCTTAGTCGTTTGTAAATATATGCAGTTTTGGTATAGACTATTTGTTCTTTTGGACCCAATTTTGAGTGTTATGGATACTCTTAATCCAAATTGTTGCTCATATGGACTATCTATGAATCGGCCACCTTTATTGTATGAATGTTGGGAAATGTCAGTGCAGTGTTGGTCTTGTTAAGTTTGAGATATCGTCCGGGTGGTTGAGATATCCGAAAAAATATTATACTCGTTTTGCCAGAACAGTTGGCCTTAGCAGAACAAAATGTTAACTTTTATTTAAATTATTATATTTTCCTGGATTATTATAATTATCTATTCATGAATTAATAAACAACAAAATAATGGATGCTGATCTTATAGTTGATAATACTCTACTTGAATGAATATAGGAAATTACTGAGAACACAACTTAAACGACGATTGGGATAATTCCTTAGAATTTACTATTCAAAATTGATACAAGTCCAGAGCTCCTTTTCTTAAAATGAAAAACACTTTATGCAACCATAATTTAAGTTTGTTACTAAGAAAAGCAATGGGTCTATTGCTTTGTATTTTCTGTTTTTTCTCTGTGGTGTAGAAACAAGGACATTATTTGATGTATTGATTAAAAAATTAGAAACATTTAAAATGTCCGTTTTATAGAAGAATGCTAATTGGAAACATAAAAGATAAATATGTTAGTTAAAAGATAGAAATTTGAATATTTTAGGCACATGACACAACATTCAGAAAAGTACAAACTTTTATAGCGAATACTCGAAGGAAAAATCGAAGGGAAATGAAGTCCAGTAAAAATTAGAATATCTTGATTTGAAAAATCGTCAGCTGTGGTACAACATGTCAATTTAATCATTATTTAGAATAGCTATTTGTGGTTGGTTGGTTGGGTTCGCAGAGCTGTAGAGTATCAGGGATATTTTCTGTGATAGCCTGCTTCTTTTAGTGGATATCGACCTGTATCAGGAGTGTTCTTCGCCCTTCATCAGAATGTTTTTGTCAAAACCGTGTGATAACATAGACTTGCATAAAGTAAATTGTGTGGAACAACTTGTTATTAATAACCGTCTTAATACAAGTCAATCAACTAATGTTAATTTTATGCAAGTCTATGTTTTGACATAACATCCTGATGATGGGGGAACGCCCATAACCGGTCGATGACCACGAAAAGTAGCTGGCTATCATGGAAAATATCTCTGATATTTAGAATAGCTGCTGAAAAAGTAAAAAATTATGCATCAAATCGATCGATTTGATCGATAACGGACACGGCACTCAAAGAAAGAAAGAATCAGTTCAAACTAGTCATGTACGTTGTTGTCACAATTTATTTGCTAGTGAAATTTTATCCAAATATAACTTCTTTGTTGTGCAACAATATTGAACTTGTGAATAACAAGTTTGACAACAAAGCAAAGTGCAGGAATTGCGAAAATATTACAGAAAGAGATTTTATTCTTCTTTGTTTTTATGTAAACCATGGTTTTGTTTGTATTACATTGTTGACAACCTTTTCAGTGTCTCAGAAACAGACTGTTATATTAAAAAAAACTAACTGTGTAGCAGGACTTTTGGTGTTTACATCAAAAGAAATGAAAAGGAGGGTCGTTCTAGGGAACCTTCTTAATTACAAGAATTAAAAGCCTTTAATAACAATAAGGAATCAAGTTTTCAATATCAAGTACATTATAATTTGTGTAAATTTTTCCTTATTTAATCATTAAGTTATTCAGTTAGATAATTTAACTTTCTTTTTTTTCAAAACATAAAACATAAAGAACCGCGGATAAATGTTAATTATATTACCTAATCTATTAGGCATAAAAGAGGCTTAATAAAACGAAAAAAAAACAGAAAAGAATACGACAGAATGAGCCAACTAAAATAGAAAGTATTAAGCATTAAATTACTTTAATTAAATACCAGTATAAAAGGCTTAATTTATAATGTTCAGCACGTAAAAGAGCTGAAGAAAGAGCCAATATCCTCCTCATGTGCTTACCCCAACCGTTCCTTCATTTAGCCTTTTGTATGTGTAAATTGTAAACAAAGATCGTTAATTAAGACACAGTTTAATTAACTAGATTGAACTTAACCTTTAGAATCGAATTTTTCAATTAAAATTCATTAATAAAAATTAACTATTACTTCTTTTCTTTTTTTTTATATTTTTTTAGTAATGCTAAATATATTTTATCATAATTAACAAACAATCCTTATATTGCCATAATCGAAATGGTGGTTATTATTCTAACCAATAATAAAATGTCAGAAATAAGAAAATATACAGAATTAATTCACAAAAATAATGTTTATTCCTAATTATTAATTGAGTGGGGTTAATTTAAGGAGTTCCTTACTTTTTTCTTTGTCTGTACAGGTGATTGTGACTTACTTTACATTTTACAACGACATTTCTAGTTAGTTAAGTTTCATGTTAGGTGAAGTTATACTAAAACAAGTATTGAAGTTATACTTTTAATCTCTAGAGATTAAAAAGAAATTATCGGTCTTTCTAGACTGTAAAAGTGAAACATAGTGAATTTAAAAAATTTTAAGTTTTGGATGAAAATGCTAAAGTATGGTAATTGTATAGTAGAGTTGTTAATATTTAATATCTTAGTATTTGCTTTTAATATTTAATTATTATCAATTTAACAATAAATATAATATCCAAAAATATAGTATAATTCTGTTTAATATTAACGGTTCTACAAAGTTTCGGAAGGTAATCTTCCTCGTTGTTTCATGGACAACGTTCTCTTTGAGATTATCTGCCTCACAGTATTTATATCCTTTATTAAACTGATTTTTCTATTGTACAAAAAAATATAATATCTAAGCGAAAGTAAAGGCCTTTTACAATTCTCGTTGATTTTGCGGTCGTCGGAGTAGAACTGAGTGTTTAAAATCGGCACTTTGTCTCTTTTCAAATAAATAACTATCGTTTTAACTGCAGTGGAAACCTCGTACAGGAAAAGATTATTCTCTGGTGAGAGTGTTCAGAAAAAATCAATGAAAATAACTGTTTTGCCCCTATTTAATCTGTCCTTTAAATGAGAAGAAAAAACATGTAATCCAATGCAGCAAGCCTCACCTTTCCACAAAACTTAGAATCCCTTATATAATACCGACCAGCGCATTTGAAGAAGAGAATTGCCATATATTTTTCAGAATATATTATTTAATGTTCCATTAATTGCAAACTCTTTCAGCTAATATTACATTAGAAAGTCTCTTTACTATTAAAAATCTAGTCTGCGGGAAACAAAGATAAGTTGTAATATTTTATACAAGATCATCCTTACGACATCTTATAATGAATGAGTCAAAATTTACTGACCTTAAGAATCAGCTCTAATTTAAATTTTTGAAGATCTATGGCAGATTTATTAAAAGATTGAAACAAGCAAGAATTAAAATCAATATGAAATTTTCTATTGTTTAAATAGGAATAGATAACTTTAGTAGTATTGTTCCGTATTTATTATCCATATTTGAATTTGCCGCCGTTAAAATATAATAATTTATAAATCTATAGACTGTGTCCTAATTGTAGAGAGGGGGCAGCCCCTTTGTTGCCCACTCTAGCTCAGTCACTGAATAATACTCAGACAAGTAAGGTGTATGTGTGTAATACGTAATTCGCTTTTGCCTATGCAATTTAGACCACCGCGCTCTCCTTCCGTGAAAACTTATGTGTTATCACTTCTGATTTTCCTCGGGCAATTAGTGTTAATAAGTGAGTCACTATTTTACACTCGTAAGAGCAATATATATGCAGTAGACAGCACCTTCTACTTATAAAGTTTAAACTACTTCCGCTTTCCTTTTCTTGAAAACCCATGTGTTGCCACATCTGGTTTTCGTCGGGGTCAGTGTTAATAAGTTGAATTCTTGTCGAGTGAGTGTCTCCGGATTCTCCCGGCCTGCTAAGGTTGATTGTACAAACACATGGTCTACTTCCGGTTGCTTCTCCGGCCTTACAGCTTTCCTGGAGCCCGTTTAAATACTTCATCCATTTTCATCAGCCGTGGACAACGACGCTGGAATTACAGGCATATGGTTATTTTTTGTTTCCTTTCCTGTCTCCTATTTCCTTGAATTCCCCATATGGGCTGAAGGACTTCAGTCGGACCACACTAACTTTAAAGGTGTCTGCGTTTAAGGTAAGCGCCACTCCTGTTGGCTTGTTGAATATAATATTTTTGCTACTCATTTTGCATTTATTTAATATTCATTTTGTTCATGTTATGTGAGCCCATTGGCTCACTCTTTACTCAACACATACAGTCCACTTAATATTTCACTTTAATTTTCATTTTAAATTTTGTTTCATTTCCTGTTTTTTACCTAATAAGTATAACTAGTAAATTACTTATTCTCTCAGCGTACATATTATTACTTTATTGACACCTGCCACGTCAAACACCTTTTGGATATCTATCAAAATCTTGTTAATTATGTATTACTTAAATCTTGTGTATTACTTACATTTAATGTTTCTAATACAAATCAACAACTACCAATAATTGAGAAATATAAGTAGGCCAGTCCGTCCATAACCACTATCAAAAATTTCTGATTTTTGCTTTAAATATTCTTATGAAAAATATCTATGTAGTTAGGCGATGTTTTATACATCTAGTTCAAAGACCGTCTCGGGGAACTGATATTTGAAATTTTTGGAATTTTTTATCAAATAAAATATATCCAATAGCAATGAAACTTTTGACTCTCTATTTGTACTTTCAGATTGAAAGACGAAAAGTTTCAACACATAGATCATTAGTTCTGAGGGTTTTTTTAATGTAGACTTTATCAGAAAAAAAAAATTAGTAAACGATAGCCACCAAAAGCCTAGAATCCTTGGTAAAAACCATATTAACCAAGAGCTAGTTTGAGATATCAGGACTCCGAAGCAATCAGAGAGGTTGATCAGATGGTAAAGTGTATGGAGCAGCACACCTAATCATTCTACGGTCTGTTATTTAAAAAGATTGTTGAAGTTATCAAGAAATAACTCTTTTTAAAAAGCAATTCTTTTTGATAGTGTAGCGAATAACATTTATTTATACTAATTGTTGTGGTGGCCCGTTGCGCAGAGCTGGAAAGCATCAGAGATATTTTCCGTGGTAGCCTGCTTCATTTTGTGGTCATCGACCGGTTTTGGGCGTCCGACCATCTTCAGGATGCGTTTTTCATACAGTATGACAACACAGACTTGCACAGAGCAAATTCAGTTTTCACACTCAAATGTGTCGGTGTATAAACTGAATTTGCTCTGTGCAAGTCTGTGTTGTCACACTGTCTGAAATACGCATCCTGAAGGTGGGGCGGACGCCCGAAACTGGTCGATGACCACAAAATGAAGCTGGCTATCATGGAAAACATCTCTGATTTACTAACTAATTAATGAAATATATAAAAAAGAAAGTTAATAAAAAGTAAATTAGTATCATGATACAGAGGTTGTCTTCTAGTTTACCGTCTAGCAATCGTCGTATCTGTCGAAATTTCAAAGCCTGTCTTTTAAGCTCGTGTGGGGGTTTCTAGTTAATCGGCGGTGTAAATGGAGTCCAAGATAGCGTGTAATAGTTTTCTCCGGAAGCATTAGCTAACAGTATATATATATATTTTATTTTATATATAATGTTTAGTTTTTATAGAGTGTATAAACTAAATTTGTTCTGGGCAAATATATGTTACCACACTGTTTGACAAATGCAACCTGATGATGGGCCTGACTACAAAAAGAAACAGGCTACCATGGAAAATGTCTCTGATGCTTTATTTATACTAAGATATTGCTATGAGGACCCGTTACATTCATGAAAAAAACTTTATTGGCAAAGAGAAGAGAAAAATATGGACAATATCTTAGGTTATTATGCAGAGCATTGTCTCCGAAAAAACTTTAAACTGATAAAAAAGTTCATTTTTATGGTTAAACATACATGATTCTTTCTAGATCTAGTGCTCAATTGGAATAGGATGTTTATTGGAGAAATTTGGTAATTACGGGAATAAATAGGAGATTCAAGATCCTATCTCAGGTCTATTACCTAGTGGTCTATCTTCGGGTGAGCACATAGACCACTAGCTTAGATTTAGATAGAAAGCTTATGGAATAGAGCTTAGCATGGGATACATAGAATCAAGTAAATCTGTAAATGGCATTCCTCCATCGTATCCTTAGCCATTCTAAAGATATTTCTTAACATGACTGAAAATCTTAAAAATAGTATTTGCATATTAATTAATTAAAATATAACTAAATGATATCACTATTTATTTAAGCGAGCTTAACATGTCCAACCAACCAGATATCTTGGGTAGGAGCGGAATATTACGTACACAACTATTAATAATTTCACAACAAATACAATTTTGGCATTATTCGCGAATCTGAAAACTGGGCAACCTCCTCTGAAACAGGTTGATGCTCGCCAATATTCCACCCAAAAAAAAAATCGGCCCTTTATATTAATTATAACTTTCTTGACGAGTTACAAAATTAAGTATGAAAAAAAATTACCATTTTAACTTCTTCCACATTACTAAAGTAAACCGAATAAAGTAATGAAATAATGATATTTTAATTTTTCTTCTAAAAAGAAAGTAACAGTTAAAAAAAAAAATAATAATTTTTTAATGAACAATGAACATTCTCTGCTCTCTATATACTTACATAACCGAGACATTTTTTTTATTTATTTATTTTATTATCATTCATTATTTTTTTTACTTTTTACTTATCATCATGGTGGTTGGTTTATATTCTGATATCTTGTTATTTTGTAAGCGTAATAATTTTTTTTGTACTTTTTAGTGTGTTTTGTTTAGTATATTATATAGTTTGGCAGATATCTCCTTTCTCCATGTCACAATACCTCCATGTCAAAATTCTCCTTTACCAAGAAGTAAGAGAGAGAAAAATATGGAAATATGTGGTTATTTACATGAATTTGTTCAAAATATTTCTTCTGAAACCCCATGTTCTACGAATATTAATAAAAGAATATATTTCAAAATTTAAAAAAAAGAAGTAATATATATATTTAAATTCTGATAACTTAAAATCTATTCTTCTAAGCTAAAATATAATATAAAATTTACTGTTCGTCAAAAATACTCTACTTAAAATGGAACCTTTACCGACCCAATGACTATCCAAAATATAAAGTTAGGCCAGCCAGCCACACAGGGATGTAAGTTAAGATAGTATATCATTAATTCTTGTAGAAACTAAACCAATGCTCAGTGTACGTATATATTTTATGTATTACATAATTTAACCTTTCCTATGTTCCAAAATAAAGTTCTGGCAATCCTATATACATTGATAGTTGGATATTTATATGACATCTAAAAGGAAGA
The DNA here is from genome assembly GCA_011037195.1 of Triatoma infestans. Lineage (NCBI taxonomy): Eukaryota > Metazoa > Arthropoda > Insecta > Hemiptera > Reduviidae > Triatoma > Triatoma infestans. Next base: position 12,773 of record JAAEAF010008029.1, read on the forward strand.
ATTGTTAGTAAAAGCAAGTAAACTCTAATCTTGTAAATAAATATTACTCCACAAATATCTAAATATCACCAATATAGCATTAAAAATCTGGTGTGAAACACTCACACAACTTTCTCTTACTCCAGTTCTCAAAATTATAATTGACAAATTTCATAGTTTGTGTACCAAATTTAATGAAATTCGTCGAAAACTGAAAAAACTGTTCAGTAAAAGCGCACTTCCGGTTTACTAATTTTCTTGAAACTGAATTTCAGCCATCTATTTATTTCTAATTAATTATGTTTGGATGATAGAATTGTATAATCAACTATGATAGCACTTTAGAGAAAAACTAACCCCACCCCTCCCCTAAAAGTGCCCTTAAAAGAATTTTCCCAAAGAAATGTTTTAAATAAAAGATGTAGATCTTTGCATGTTTAATTTATATATGAAGTTTCAAAAAAATCGTCGAAGCCATTTTTGAGAAAATTGCGAAAAAGAGAATAAATCATTTAATAAAGCGGTAAAGTAAACGCACTTCCGGTTATCCAATTTCTATCAAACTCGGAATTTCAACAACATATTTAATTCTAATTAACATTATTTAGATGACAGAATTGTCTAATAAACTGAAATAGCACTTTAGAAAAATAAGCACTTCATTGCATTTTCCCGGAGAAATGTTTTAAATAAAAGTTGTAGCTCTTTGTATATGTGGGTTGATATTTAAAGTTTAAAGAAAATCGTCGGAGCCATTTTTGAGAAAATCGCAAAAAAGTAAAAAATCCAACTTGTAAAGTGGTACTTCCGGTTGAGAATTTTGACAGATAAAGTAGTGTCAGATCCCATGGTGATACCTAAACGGAATATCAAGTTTCAACTCTCTACGGTTTTTCGTTTTTGTGCTATGCTGTTCACATACATACATACACACAGACACACACACAGACACACACACACAGACCATTTGCTAAAAACCACTTTTTTGGACTCAGGGGACCTCAAAACGGATATTTCCGGTGATAACTCGATATCGAAAATTTGACACGATTACAATACTTCCTCTTACTAGGAGTAAGAGAAAGTAAAAATGTCAAATGAGATGGCTAATACGGCAATGGCCAGAGGAGTTTTAAAAAAAAAACTTCTTTGTTCTCTTCGTTTCGGATACTATAATTGGTGCCCTTCTTCTAGGAGCTCTGCCAAAAATTTTAATGGAAAAAAGTTACATTATTTTACAGTATTGTAGTGAAGAAAAAATGTGCATAGTTTTATAATATTTTATAATAAATAAAAAGCATAGGATATTAAAAACAAGAAATTAAAACTTAGAAATAACGGTTAATTTAATGAAATGATATTAATAATAAGAAGGAAATAAAAAAAAGATAAAGATACCTGGTGCTTAGGTTCAAAAAATGTGTTTCTCTGTAATACAATATATAAATATATATGCGTATGTGGTATAATTAGCGTATAAGTATATTAGCTTACCTTTTGTCCTCTTGCTCGCGGTAGGTCAGGATGTGAATCTAGGTGAAGGAGAAGAGGAATAGGCGAAAGGTATAACAGGAAGGAATTTGGGATTTACCTTGTTCACAACCTGTCTCCTTAGCGGCGATACCTCTCAAAGAGAAACTGACAACAGTGAATCACGGCAAGATGATGCGGAATTGCGGGCGAATATAGATTTACAATAAACTACAACTTTCTACTAATACTTATAGCGTATGTAATTTGCCGTGCACTGACGCTTCCTACCGTTAGAGATGAACTGACTCAAAATTCTAAGTACGATATTTAAGGAGGAGGGGGTAATTGACCAGTACGAAAGGTGCATATTCGCACTATCTATTGGCGTCTTTTTAGAAATTATGCACGCGTAAAGCGGGTCGTATACATTGCTCCTTCCTTTTACAAAATAAGTATGTATAAATATAAGTTGATATATTAACATATATATAAAGAACCAAACAATACCTTTAGAGTAGGAGAGGAGTGTACGTTGAGATTGGAATGAAGAGGGAGTATTTTTGAAAATTAAAAAAAAAAAAAAAACTGTTAAAAGTGTAAGAGATAAGAAAAATGTTTGTAATGAGGCGCGGCAATTTCAGATTTGGAAGAACAAATTACTGGCGTGTGTCTCTGTTTAGCGTTAGAAAAAATAAGTTGAAGTTATGATTTCTTGGTGTTTTTCAAAAATTGATCCATAAAAATTCTCTTCCATCCGAGGATTCAACTTAACCCAACCATTCAAAACTTATTTTAACCGTATCTTAAGTAAAAGTAAAATAAATAAATAAATAAATAAAGTCTTAGAGAATTGCAGGAAAAAACAATTACTATCGAATTCATTGCAGCTTGAGTATAATAATAAGTAGGTTTGCAACCTAATTATGTTAATGTAGTTTCCATTCAACACCTAATTTGTTCAATTTAAGATAATTTAATTTGTTACTTAAGCTCTTGAAATTAAAAACTGGAAGCTAATTTTACTATAAAAGGAACTGTTAGCATTTTTTTTGTTTTGTTTTGAAGAGAATAGCTTAGCAATTAAATGGAATGATATTCTAAATAGGCTCTGTTTTCGGTTTAAACACTCATTTAGAGACTTTATTTTTTATTCTTATTTTCAATTTAAGAATAGCCAGAGGAAAATTAAAAAAAAAAAAATAATAATAATAAATGAAGAAAAAATTTACAAATAAAAAAAAATAAAAGAAAAGTCAGAATGAACAAAATAGATACTGATGGGTGGACGAGTGTAATGGTAGGTTTTAATTTTGACCTTAACAATTCCTTCCAACAATTCACTCAAACCACCAAACTGACTTGGGCGCTTCAAATGAAAAGAAAGATCGACAATAGAACATTCTTGGGTAACCGGGTGAGTTTAGATGGCCTGTTCCCAATTGCTTCCAATTCTTTTTTTTTTTTCACTCTTTTCTTGGCCATTCTCTCCTGTATTATCTATATATATATATATATATATAAGTATTCTTTAGGAAAAAAATAAATAAAAAGAAAAGACCGTGCTTAGAATTTTGAATTTTTTACCTTTACTTCTTTCCAAAGTACGAATTGCTTTCTTTTTCTGTCTAGTAAAAGAGTTCTTCCATTTTTTACTTTATTCTCGTTTCCGGCAAGGATTCTATTGTAAGAGGCTCTATATCCATTCATTCTAACTTCCTACATTATACTTAGTATAAACTTAGTAATATGTACCTGAGTCTGAAGCTTAAAGAATGCTAATCATTCGAAAGTAAGCAGTTTTTTATGAATAAAAAATTAAATTTATAAAATTCTGATTATTTAATGCACTTCTATGAATATTCAATGGCATAATAGAATGTGTTATCATTATGGAATCTGGATTTTAGAATTTCAATATCAACAGCTAGTTATTGGTTCTGCTGCCACCAAGCGCACTTAAATTACTATGTATTAGTTCCTTTGCTACGCCCACGGCAATATATTATGGAATAATCATCAGCTTGGTGGCAGCTGATTGCTGATAGCAATCTTTCTCCAATTATTTTTTATTTTTTAAATTTAAAGCGCGTCAACATCTATGGTTATTGGCGGCGCCCGGAGCCTTCTCATTGCACTGCTGGCAACTGGACAGTGTTCTCTCATTACAGACAACACTGTCCATCCCCGGAAAGTGAGCTTTAGAGGCTTTTAGGAAGAAAAAAAATCTAAGAGCAGCACAGCTGAACTCGTACCCGGGTCCTCCATGTGTGAGTTCAGTACGCTAACCACTTAGTCCTATTATTATTATTATTTTTTTTTTTTTAATTTAAGGGGCGTCAACATCTGAGGTCCATTAGCGTCTGGATTATTCTCACTGCATTGCTCATCATCAGCAAACAGAATCTTATTTTCAATTTAAGGCATCTAGAAGGACAGCATATCAAGTATATTACTATCAACCAAAGATTTAGATTTAGATTTTCAGCTTCTGTGGGCTACACCCCGGTACCGCAGCCACAATAGGCTTATTGTGCCATCCACAATTTTCTAGTAGGTAAACTCTCCCCTCCTAAGGAGTTCAAGGGCTTCCTTCACACTAGATATTTTAACGTTATTATCTCCCCCAGATCGCAATGTACCATAGATTTTGTAATTGCGATTTGGTTATTGCTATGCAATCAAAAAGCAGGTGGTGAGCCGTTTCTTCCTCCTTCTTGCACAGTCTGGGATTCCGAGCTTATTAGCCCCCACCTTGAACAGATGTTTCCTTAACCTACCGTGAGCTGTAAATAGCCCCGTGACCAGAGAGCTCCAATTCAGGCTAAGGGTCATTTTTGGCCTAACTTTACATAGTTTTGGCATCATTCTTTTACTATGCATTACCGCTGAGCTCACACTCCAGAGTGCCTCATGCTTGCTTCGGAGCCAATCTACAACAGCTGCAACGAACTGCTCCACTGGTTACTACCAAGCATCCTATACGAATTAAATGAGGGAAGGGAATAGCTAAGTGGTTAGCGTACTGGACTCCCATACGGAGGTCCCGAGTTAGAGTCTAGCTGTGCTGCCCTTAGATTTTTTCTTCCTAGGATGCCTCTACAGCTCACTGTCCGGTGATGAGACTGTTGTCTGTAACGATAGAACACTGTCCGGAGACCGGCAATGGACGGAGATGGCTCCGGGCGCCAAAGACCACAGATGTTGGCTCGCCTTAAATTAAAAAAAAAAAAAGAATCAATAAATATACTAACGAGATTCCTTGAATTTGGTTTACTACAAACTACGTACAATGTACCCATCACTTTTGTTGGTTTTTTTTTTAAGTAGTAGGAAGGTTTTGATGGTGCTAGAAGGTTATGCTCCTGTAGTTAGGTTGGACAAAACCCGCAAGGGGTATCTGTTGCATGCAGTTACTTGGAAAGTAGCGAACCACGGGCTACCACAGCTCAGTATCCATGCACTTCATCAGAACAGTACACAATACACTTAAACTACATACACTCTACACTTTACAGACAAGGACAAACACAGTATACCCTAGCCTAGTTAATTGGCAAAGGCCAAGGAAGAAGAAATGGATTAGTTCAGTGATATCGCGCTGGACTAGCATCGCGGAGATCCCGGGTCTGCTGCCCTTAGATTTTCTCTTCCTAGGAGCCTCTATAACTCACTGTCCGGTGATTGGCAGCGACTCTGTAGCTAGAGAACGCGGCTTGGAGGTCGGCTGTGCATTGGATAAGGCTCCGATGGGCACAATAGATCTTTCAGGTCGCAATGCAATAATCCCCTACAACAATCTACAATCTAGGTTGGACATTGATATATTAATTGAGAAAACAGAAGTATTGCGTGGATTGACTGTTAAAGAAAAGTGGGTAGGGTGATTAGAAATGCCAAACTGAACAAACAGAGAGTTGTTGATAGTGACGTTTTCTTGAAGGCTATGTCGCTTAGCCAGAAGAATGTAGCGTAGCTTTTCTTTTGTACTTGTGGAAAACTTGCCCTACTACTTACTACTTCCAATCTCCTAGAGCGTTGAATCCATCTAGTTCGAAAATTTGGATAGATTGTTGTTATGGAGAAGCATTGCGCCTCATGTGACGTATTGAATGGCGGCTCTGCCGATGGAGTCGGTTGGATTTGCCATGCGATTTTTGACTGCAGGCCTCTTACCACTCGCAAGTCCGTTTTTTTTTTTTAGTTTAAGTTCTTCCATCTTCTAAATTTAAAGTAAATTTGTGAATAGTTACTATGGAAACGGCAGTCAGAGAAAGTCGTGTGAGTGTTTCAACCTGATTTTTGTTTTGTTTTGTTTTATTGTATAAAATATATTATTATATACTATTTTCTAATGTCTGATCATAATTTATAATAATTCAATTTTGTTATTTATACACGCACACATAATAACAGAACCTTATAACCTCCCGCACATATATAAAATCAACAAATCAATAAGTGTGATTGTAACGGAAACATTACGTTGAAGTGAACTATCTACAAGAATTTGGTGTATTTGTTATTATTATTTTTAAACAATTAAGTAAGTTATTGCAATAATGAAGAGACTGAAGAGAAATATTTACTATCCTGTAGCCTTTCTTAACGTAAACTTTTTTTCACCCCCTTTATTTGTAGTAAATATTGCCAATGTCAAATAAAGAGAAAATATACTCCATTACTTTTTCTTTACTTCTCTTGATTCTTTCTCTTACTATATGTATCAACCTTTTAGAAAACATTGTACCACACACGTAAACATTATTCATACATATACAAACACACGCCATACATACATACATACTGACTCACGCTAAAGAACTAGGATGTTTATAGTTCGTTTCCTGTATGTCCTTGAAAATGTGTACTACTACTACCACTATTATAAAAGTAAGAGAAAACTTTTGATGAATTGAAGAAGTGTTTGTTTTCGTATAAACTCTTCTTAGAAAATTGTAAGATGAAAGTTATAAAATCTTTGTTATTCTGTCACAAATATATTTTTTTTTTTTTAGTTAGTAAAGTACAAACATTAGTTTTTTGTTTTCTGATTCCTTTCTCCATAATTTTGTTATTTTTATACCCTTGAGAGTGTTTTTTTTTTTTTTTTTTTTCTATTTAAGATTTAAATTAGTAGTTCTAATTAATATTTTGTTATTAAATCATTTTGATTATATGAGAAGAATCAATCGTATTGCATCCCAATCGCTTACTTTTCATGATGGCCAGAGAATAACGATATTATTATGAAGTAAGTTTCTTGGTACAGAAACTGGTTATGGTTACAGACCTGGATAGATACATGTACAGGGGTGTCCCATTTAAACGGGCCAATTTAAAAATAACTCTTAAACGAAGAAAGATATCAAAACAGTGAACATAACGTTTTTTGAAGTATTTGCACTCTAGTTTGTGATGGTGTTAATGTATTTTGATTTTATTGCCGCCTTACACCTGAAATCGGTGATTGAAAGAGGTGATTTCCTTTTGACCTCCCCACTCTTTACTACTGTATTGGAAACCACTAACAAAAGTGAAGAATAATGCCATTAATTTTACTTCAATATTTCAAACCGTTGCCGAGATATTCAATCATAAAGATTAAATTTTCGTGTTTTTTTTTTCCTTATTTTTCTGTTTCATAAACTAAAATTAAAAGCAAATTTTCTTATTGATTTCTAATAAATAAGAAAGTTCAAATGTTGACAACATTTCAAACCTATTTTAGAAACCATTAGGGACTTAAATTTCTGGTAAAACATCATTAAAACAAAACAATATTCCAGTTTATTTACAAAAATCTATAAAAAAAAGATTTCCTATTTATTCAATATGACCTCCTCTGCTTAACCGGCACAAGCGCGGTCGCTGCTCAACAGATGAAGTTGCTAAACGTAAAATATCTGCCGGAATTGCTAAGCAGGTTTGGATAAAGTCTTCTAGAAGTGTTTCTAGAGTTGTTGGTTCCCTACATAAATTTTTTCTTTGAGGTACCCCCAAAGAAAAAAATCAAGAGGGGTAAAATCTGGCGATCTGGCGAAGGGAAAAGTGAGTGAGATGTTCAGTAGCCGCTGGATAGGGGGACAGGGATCGGTAAGCTGGGCTTCCAGATCGCCAGATTTAACCCCTCTTGAATTTTTTTTTGGGGGGTACCTCAAAGAAAAAATTCATGTCAGGGAACCAACAACTCCAGAAGCTGCTTAGCAATTCCGGCAGACATGATACGATTAGCAAGGCAGCGACTGCGCCTTTTCATAATCCAGAGCGCAAATACTTCAGAAATCGTTATGTTCACTTTTTTGATATCTTTCATTGTTTAAGAGTTATTTCAAAAGTAGCCCGCTTAAATGAGACACCCTGCATACTTTATTCACACAGCACTAAAGGTACAGAAACAGTGTCAAAAAAAATGTTTTAATCATTTACAGAGATACTTCGTTTATAGTGTAATAATTTTTATTTGGTAAATATTTTTTATGTTCCTGTTTAAATTTTTTGTTTTTGGATAAGCTCACCTGAAGCAAAGACTCAGGCAAACAATTATAAATTTCAGCGGTCATATATAGGGTTTTTTCCGACTATTGATTGGAGTTTGATGTGCACACACACCTCCAATAATTTGTTTTGCCTTGTCTTTACGTTATGTTGTTTCTCACTACGCCTAAACTTGTTTGGATTTTGTAGTGGAAGGACAAAATCGAAAAATAATAGTTTAAAGTTTCTGAATATTTTATAGTATCCAAAATTGTATTTTTGTTAATATTTTATAATTATTTTAGTGCTGTGAATTTACCTTCAAAAAGTGTGTATTTTAGAACCAGGTATATTAAATCTGGTCATTGCTATTAAGAAAACAAAGACACTAAATTCCGTTAGGGCAACTCTTTTGTATAAGTGAATTCCCCCGCGAGAGAGAGAGCAATTCCAAAGAAGAGAGCCATCAGCTTTAAAAGAGTAAAGAGTAGAGACAGTCTAAACTCTACCTTCAAACAGGACACTTCAGGAATCGCCCTCTTCAAATCAGTGCCAGTTATAAGTTAAAACATAAGAGTTTAGCATTTAATCTAGATTAATTAATTGATTTATACTTAATCGCTGTGATATTATAAAGCTGTTTAAATTCAGTTAGAAAATATATTTATTTTATAATCAGTGGTGCATTCTTAATCATTCATAATACTTCTATCTTTTCCTCAAACAAACATACAAGCCCTTTTCGCTAAAACGCTACGCCACAAGCTACCTATACACACATCCACACCATTACATTACAATTTTCTTTTACAAATACCAGCTGGGCTGGCTTTTTAACAGCAACTGGGTTGTGTTATCCTAAGCTTGCAAATTATTCTCGCTACCTTCTTCCGAGACTTGAATGCATTCACCTCTAGTAGCGTGCTTCTAATTTTTCCACAATTAAGGCACCATAATTTAATTTAGCATCTAGTATTATAACTAGGTAGCGCCTGAAGAAGTGTCCATGGTATTCAATCAGAGATCCGCAATGTTTCTGAGCTGCCGAACAAACACAAAAACTAAAATCGGACAGTACGTTGTAGAGGCAGTGCGATTGAATAAGTTTATTAGTTGTGGTGGTTGGGTCCGCAGAGCTGGAAAGCATCAGAGATATTTTTCGTGATAGCATGCTTCTTTTCGTGGTCATCCACCCGGTTTCGGGCGTTCACCCATCATCAGGATTTTTTGACAAAACAGTGGTTAACATAGATTTGCACAGAGTTGGGTGTATCAAGTAAATTGGCTCTGTACAAGTCAAGAGTTTTGAAAAAACATCCTGATTATGGGCTAACGCCGTAAACCGGTCGGCGACTATGAAAACAAGCAGACTATCACGGAAAATATCCCTGATGAGGTTTAACTGGATGGACGTTAGGATTTCCACTAAAGCTCCTTTTCAATATATGTTGTACGATTCTATTAATCTCTGTAGTAATAAGAATTAATTATGTGGCTGAAATTCCATGTTTGAAGAAAATCGGTGTAGTGGAAAAAGGGATTTTATATATTATTTCAAATGCACATATTTTACATTTCAATTATATGATAAATATGTAACTAAGTAATGCTCATATAATTAAATAATAAATCAAAACTATGTACATTGCAGTAAGAAAATCATATGAATGTTTCCCGCCATATTTACTTTCTCTTAATCCTTAGTGAAAGGAAGTATTGCGTTCTATCAAATATTCGAAATTAAATTTTCCCCGGACATACTGAGGTTTTGAGGTTCCCTGAGTACGAAAAAAAAAGGAAGGATTTTAGCAACTATGTGTGTTTTAGTAAAATACCTCAAGAATGAAAAATCGAAGATATCTTCTTCAGTGCGAAATTACTGAATGTATTTTTTTTTTTTCAGCTTTACTCAATTTTCTCGAAAATGGCTCCAACGATTTTCTTTAAACTTTCTATGTATGTAACACATTAATATTTATCGCTTTTATTTCGAATACTTTTCCGAGATTTCTCATTAAAAGTAATTTTTTTCTTTAAATTTGAAATTCACATACATAAATAAATATTACGTAAGTGAATGTGATGATGTGTGATGATGAATGACGTGATTAGCTGGAAGAGAGAAGCTACACAGTGGTAACACCCTCAAAGGAATTACTTCGTATTGCTGGTGGTGATCACGGGGCCAACAGCGGTTCAGTCGACGGGGTGGATTATCTGGTGTAGTTATGGAGGCGAGATTTTGAACATGGGGATTAAAGTTGAGGACAAGAGAGTCATAGAATTTTTTAGATTCAGTTTTGACAGCTTCAGATACATACGGAATTTTGAGATCGTTGAGGAGTGTAGACTTAGAGACATAGAATGGAGCATCTGTTATCTGGCGAACTATTTTCGACTGAAAAGATTGAATTTTTTGAGAATTCGTGTGCTTGGTTGAAGCACACATTTCATGTCCATAAGTGCACATCGATTTGAGTACACAGTTGTATATTAGTCGTTTGTGTTCGAGAGGTAGCTTCCATTGTCTTCTTATTAGTCTGAGTAGTAACATATACTGTTTGTTAAGTTTCAGTCTTTTTAGTCTCGTATGTGGATTCTATGTTAGTCTTGTGTCGATATACACATACGCGAACTAAGTTTGCAGGAGAGAGTGGTATTAGTTAAAAATTATTGAAGGACAGGTGGCACGACGCAGAGTAAAAGTGATTTGTTGACATTTTTGTGGGTTGAGTTTTATCCGCCATTTTTTTTTTTGGCCCAAGATTCTATTTTATTTAAATGATTCTCTAAAAGAGTGGAAGCAGTTATGAGATCAGAGCTGGATGCAAGGATGGCGGTGGATCATCAGCGTAGGTGCAAAGAAGAGTGTTTGTTGTATAGGTTGGTAGATCTGAAGTGAGTAGAGAATATAAAAGCGGACTAAGTATACTACCCTGAGGAACTCCGGCGTAGGCTAGCGAATAGTCAGAAGGTAGCAGATCTACAACTAATCTGAAAATAGCGGTCAGATAGATGAGACTTGATGACTAAATAATAGGTTGATGGTAGGCATTTCTTTTAGTTTCCACAGTAATCCTTGACACCATATCCGATCAAAGGCTTGAGACACGTCATTAAAAGTACTAAACTTGTTTATTTATACATAAAAATATTTATTATAGTTTTATTAAAGCCTTTTATTTATTCAGATTTATATTTATATTTTAACCATCTTCACATTTAATGTTTATTAAATGTAATAGAAATAAATAAATAAATAAAATTGTAAAAAAAAAAATTATTTATATTTGTACCAATTTTCTCAACAAAAAGCAAAAGAAAGCAAATTGACACATGGAAGGCCAATTTAAATTCTTTTTTAAAATGGTTTTCAAATCGTCAGGCCTTAAAATTATAATGAAATATTTAGAGATGTTAAAAAAAAAATCTTTTTTCTTTAAATACTCCTCTGGCTATTGTTGTGTAAACATCTCATTAAATTCTTTTCTGAATTTAAAAGTGTACTAAAAGATTGCCTACCTTTGACATAAGATTTGGTTCACCATTTAGACATGAGATAATGGTCTCCCTCTCTATTGAATAATTTTAATAATAATAATAATAAATAATTAATTAATAACAATTTATTTTCTTTCAGATCCAGTGAAGTCATAAATTGAAAAAGGCAGTCTCAGAGAGAGAGAGAGAGAGAGAGAGAGAGAGAGAGAGAAAAACAAAAGTGTACGCAACAGTGAAAATGCAGTTATCACTGGGAGATATTATATTTACAAATAATTGCCGGCTGCAGATATTGTGCGCAAATTTTTAGCTAAGGGTGAAACTAGATAAACGGGCCCGCTCATGTAACTCTAGATAAATATGGCCGTGCCAGTTAGAGCGGCCGAACACTACGTCAACCAACAGCATCAGGATATAAAGTGGCTCCTATATCTTTATAGAAGAATAACCAATTGCCTAATATTATTTTGAAAAACAAAAAAAAAAAAAATTTAAAAAATTCAAATATATGAAAAATAAAGTCGACTTCCCTGCATAATTATTATACATACATACACAGAATTTCAAAGAGTAAAAATAAATTAATTAATAAATAAATAAAACTACTAATTAGTAAGAGATAAAACCTTTTTTTTTAAAAAAAAAAGGAAAAATTTTCCGCCCTATTTTTATAAATTATTGGAAAGAAATTTTTTTGTTTAATTTCTTTCACTTCCTGGTCGATAACCTTTTAAAAAAAATAAATAATAATTTTAGAGAAGAAACCAAAAGTAAGCGGAAAGGAACTTTGTAAATATCAATGTTTTAGATAGAATGGTGTAATTAGAAATAAATAAAAAAATATATATACTTAAACAAAACAAAAAAGAATTATATATAAACAAAAAATTTTTTATTTTTAATTTGATTATAATGTTTTTTTTTGAATAGTTCAAGTCCTTCGAAGAAATGAGGGCCTCGGTCAAAACGGGTACAGAACATTAGAAGAATAAAATACCAAAAAAAAAAAAAAGTAAAAATTAATACGTTTCATTTTGGTTTATTTTTTAAGTGGACAATGAGAAAAAAAAGAAATTATAAATGCGTAATTAATACAAAGAAAATGAGCATTGCCTTTAAATATTAATTACATTTAAGTGTGTCGTAGTATTTTTTAAAATTAAAAAAAAATAACGTATATAACATTTTAACTAACAATTAATGAATTAATTAAAATTTATTTCCCTCCCATCCCCTTCGACGTAATTAAAAATTAAATGGAGCTGTTTCCATTTGAAACGAAAGACTTGAACGGTAGTTCCGACTTGCTGTTCAATTTTGATGATGATTATGTTATATTAGTGCCGACGACCGAGGATGGTAATTATACATTTAATAATGTAACAAATACAACATTTGAAAATGGTGAATATTTTATATTGAGCGGTGGTTCATTATATCCGAGTGGTTATTCATTATGGCACATAATATTAGCAAGTATTATAGTAACATTATTAATATTTGTGGTGGTTGTTGGCAATATGCTAGTTATTATAGCTATTGTAACAGAAAAAGCGTTAAAAAATATACAAAATTGGTTTATAGCGTCATTAGCTGTGGCAGATTTTTTCTTAGGATTAGTTATTATGCCATTCTCTTTGGCAAACGAATTAATGGGCTATTGGACGTTTGGCAATTGGTGGTGCGATATACATTCAGCAGCTGACGTATTATTATGTACGGCCTCTATTATGAACTTATGTTTAATATCATTAGATAGGTATTGGTCGATAACACAGGCCGTAGATTATTTGAAAAAACGTACACCAGCCAGAGCAGCAATTATGATAACGTTAGTGTGGATAATGTCCGCAGTAATCTGCATACCACCATTACTCGGATGGAAAGTTGATCGGCCAGAAGAGGAATTCCCAAAATGCGAGGTATGTTAATTTTTTATAATGTTTGTTATTGCTTTTTGTTTGATTTCTATTAAATTGTCAAATTGCCTCTAGAAATTAACAAAGTAAAAGAAAGAAAAGAATTTTTAGTTTTAACCTTTTTGGTTGCCATAACTACAGTTTAAGGATAGAAGCAGTATTCACAAAAGTGCAGTATTCAATTCTGTACTCATCGCAACAAAGTTTACGTTCGGACTAATATGCCAGTTTCATTCAAAACTTTTAGAGCCAGTTATATGATTCCCACACATTCGATTTATACACAATGCAATAACTATTCTCTGTTTAAACGTTATGATCTTATTTTTCCTAAAATACCGTTTTATATATGTATAAACAATTTTTTTTAAATAAATAGATTTTTCCTCCAAGATTTATCGCTTGCGATAAGAGAACTAGAACGGCCAAAATGTGTAATAACTATATATTTGCTGTTTGGTAGCGCAGTGAATTTTGATGTGGACTGTATTGGTTGTATTTTGAGAGAAAATATGGTTATTGAAATAAAAAAAAAAAACAAATTGAATTTATTATGATACGTGATTAGTAGGTTAGTAATTACAGAATTACAGAAAATACTATTTACTGAAGAGATGGCTTCAATCTTCTAAGATTGACTTCCGATCTTCCTTATTGGTGGCCAGCTTCCATGCTCTGGTCCAGACCTCTGGTGTTTGCTCGACGCAATGACCCAGCCACAGTACCCAGATGTACTGCCCAACTGATGGCTAATATACAAGATGTACAACTTGGACTTATGTGATTTTTACTGATATACTTGTACTAAGACGTAAGAAAAAATTTTGACTATTTTTGTTCTCTGGCCAGAGATTACCTCACACTAACACTTGGACGTAGTAGCTCTGTGATAGTGGTGTGGAGCGGAAGCTGATTGGCTGTAAGACCCTTTAGATGGAACCAGGCTGTCTTGCCATGCGCAATACATTTGCCTTCAGCGCTTCTCTGAAGGCGCTGACGCTCGGTGTTGTAATTGTTGTTAAGATGAATAAAATAAAATAGAAATTACACGTTCACTTCCTGAACATTTGCAAAATTTTTTTAGTCTTCGCGGAGATGCAAAGAGAGGAGAGGAATGGTTGATTCACACATCAGATGTTGTAGCCATGTCAGACAGTTCACTTAACTCTATAGTATAAAGTCCTTGGCAGTCAGTCACGATCGCAGTCTTCTTAACCATTCTTCCACACCAACGCATGCAGGTAACTATTTACCTGCCACTGATCATTAGAATAAAAAAAAAAAAAATGCTTCTTTTTTTTTGTAAATCCACAGATGCCTCTATACAAAGTATATTAACTTCAAGTAACAAATTATAAAGCGCGTTAATACCTATCACATTGGATTTATGATCCATTTTTTTGATAATGACTCCGATTCATGGAGAATGTGCACAAACAACGAACTTTACTCCGTTGTATCAATGTGGCAATGAGGTGAAATTTATAAAAACCCCCCCGGATTGAATGGCTTGGCCACGTAACAAGGATGCCAAATAATAGGACGCCAAGCGCACTGCTGCATGGAAGAGTTATAAGCAAAAAAAAAAAAAATAGAGTCGGCCGTCCGCAAGTCGTTGGCTGCAGGATGTGGAAGAAGACCTGAAAGCATTAGGCTTGGCTAAATGGAAGCAGAAGACTCTTCAACAGAGATGTATGGAGCGGCATAGTCAGAGAAGCCAAGGCCCATCCCGGGCTGTAGTGCTACATGAAGAAGAAGAATACCTATCACATTCCAAAATAGTGTTTTTTATTTCGGAATTTGGATACTGGAGTTTTTTTTTTTAATTTGGTGAAATATTTTTAATATTTCCATGAAATTTTGCCTGCATCTGGTGTAGTAACTAATTCAGAAATGCCGGATTTAAATGATATAATAATGACGTCATCTACTTCATATTCCCACTTTTCCAGATTGAAATCACTTCGTGTTTGTAAGGATACATTCCTATACCATATATACTTTGGTGCCCTCCTTAAGGAGTTCCTTACCTGAAAAGAATTAATGTTTCTTTTTTTTATATCTTCAAAAACATATAATATCTTATTATAATACTAATTTACCTCAGATGAATTATCTATCAAATAGGTATAAGTTCTGAAGGAAAAATTCCAAAACATTTATTTTATCAATATTTCTTACAGAAATGGAAGGATAATCGGTGGAGAACTGTATAGATGGCTAACACAGTGACTAAGGCGTTTAGTAATTATTGTCAAACAGAAATTTATCCAAACATATCCATCAGCAGCAACAGTGATTGTTTTAATGATGGAATGGAATATATATTTTCCTTATTCTACTTTTATTAAATTTAAAATTATCTAACATTCTTTGATAAATTAAAATTATAAATAATATCCACATTTTGTTTTTAATAATTATTGAATATTTCTTTTTTAAATTGTCATTTTCTTTTTTAGGTGAGAACCCTTCAGTAAGGTTACCTTCTAAAGTGTTTATATTATGCTTTAGACGGGTTTCACAGTCAATTATGAATTTAATGATATTCTCTACCACCCTTACTATTCTACCACTTCTACCTGGCCTTTATAATATCTGACTTGGTTCTATAGAATTTCTGTCTTATTTAAATTAGTTTCTAAAATAGAACCTTTTATATATATATATACAATAGAGCCTTTGGTATATATATAATACAGCTGTCTTTTCAACAACTGGCTAATCATTTCTCATTATGAAATTAAAGAAAAATAAAGTAAATAATAGTAATAATAAGTGTTGAATCAATTTCTCAATAAGTCTGTATGCTTTCTTGTCTTATTCGCTTCAGATGAATTATCAAATAGGTATGAGTTTAAGATAAAATCTGTTCTGAAGGCAGTCCTAATACGATTAGACATTTCGCTGATTTTGAGACAGTCTTAAACATTAGTTTAATAAAGATTCTATATAAAACTAGTGCTAATTCTCTCGAACTTCTTCAACTGAACTTTTGACATCAAATTATTCATCAACAAAACAAGATTTCCAAACATTTTTACTATTTCCTATATCCACAATGATTTTTCACTCCAAATCTTGTCACAAGCAATCCAAAAGCACTTAAAGATGGCAGTTTCTTAAAAGAAAACGGTTTAAAAATCGCTTTAAAAGTACATCGAAAAAAGTCCAAAAACACTGAGCAAACGAAGAACACACCTATTCACTATGAAAGCAAACAAACAACCCTCTATTATTATTATTATTATTATTATTCATATGTTTTCTCAGCTAATGCTGCATTTTTATTTTTAAGAAAGGTGCGGATTGTACCAACCACACTTTCATTGATTATTTAAGAATAGCCGTACAATGCGGCATGTATCCAAAATGACGGCCTTTTGAATATAAGTGGTTAATTTGGGATGAATATTGAGAAGCGTGATACTATCATGTAGGCATTTGGGGACAATTCCAGTCGTGGAAATGACAAGAGGAACAACCGCCACTCTCCCTGCCATCCATATTCTTATAATTTCTTCCCCAAGCTCGACTCGGCATACTTTCTTTGCTTCTCCTCACCAGTTTTACTTAAATTATTTTTGTTGGGCACAGCGATTTCTATTAATTTTACATCCTTCCTTAATTTGTCTTCAAGGATGATATCTGGCCTATTGTGACTAACATTCCTGTCAGTTATAACAGATCTGTCATAATATAGGCTGTATCTACTTTCTTCCAGCACTGGGGATGTAATTACTTATAATAGGTGCAGCCATGGTTTCTAAGAAACCACATCTAATCGCCAGTTCCCGATGAACAATTCTAGCGACATTGTTGTGACGCTTAGTATATTCATTGGGGGCCAAAACCCAACATTTACCAATAACATGATGAATAGTTTCAGGTTTTTCGCGGCACCGTCTGCAGATATCATCTGTCACTGCAGCGTCCTTAATAATATAGCTTTTATAATATTTGGTGCCCATGACCTGGTCTTGTATGGCCATCATGAACCCCACTGTTTCCGGGAAAATTCGTTATTTCTGAGGTTTGTGTTCGATGCTGATTTCTCGGCATTCGGCCGTTCAAGGTCATATGCAAACTTCCCGTGCAATGGTTTGGCTTTCCATATTCTTACCGTTTCCGGTATATCCTGGACCCTTTCGTTCGCTTGAGGCGATCGGTCACTCAGATGTCAAAGAAATACCTTCTCAGTGACCATATTTGGCTATTGTGCTGATCTATTATGCTCACGATCCCCGCACCACCTTCTGCCGTTGGGAGAGTGATGCGTTCAACACAAGAGTTCCGATAATGCATTCTGTATTTCGTCATTTCTGTCCTCACTCCTCTTTCAAGTCCTTCTAAATCCGTTTTAGACCAAGAAATAATTCCAAAGGAATAAGACAGCGTGGGAATGACATAAGAGTTGATTGCCCGTACCATATTATATTATTATTATTATTATTATTATTATTAACACGAATTGATGGCTTTCCTAAATACTACTTACTTAAAGCCAACGTCATCTCAGATGTCGATGGGGGTTGCCAACAAGTGTCAAAGATAAGAGCCGATGAATTAATGGTTGAGTTTTTTTTTTTTTTTAATGACGAGACGTTATCAGTTCTTGATGAATGTTATATTGATGTCATTTTTAATGGATTTGTTAAAGACATAGCATGTAGCGTAATATATACGTACATCTGATCGTTACATTTTGTTTCATAGTCTGTCAAGTGGTCGCCCAGGTAGTAACGTTTTTCTTTGTTTCTTGTCGTTTAAGTATTCTGTCCAGATTTTTTTCATGTTAAGTTCGACATAGAAAACTGCAGGAAATGCAGTCACATTCTCCAAGAGGGGAAGTTATATTCTGGCGTTTCTGTATATTCACTCTTATATTTCATTTAAGGAACCATTGTTCCAAAAATTATGACAATTGCTGGAAGGTACAGTTTGATTGTACAGGTTGTTGTTGATTATATTTCTGAGAATGGCTAAGTCATATGAATATGTCAAAGTTGTAATATAAGGGTGAATTTGAAGATATCAAGTATTATAATGTGAAGAGTTGAATTAAAGTAAAAAAATATTCAATTCCAAAGCAATAATGCGTAAATATAATAAGTCAGACCAGCTTAATTTTTCAGGGGCACTCAAACAACTCACATAAGTGGTTAATCAGATTACGATTTTAGTTGTAATGGAAAAAACACCCCTTTTGTCAAGAAAATTCACCAAAACAAGCATTGGGAGCTTCGTGCTAAGGGCATAATGTCGACGACAGCGCTGCTATTTCTTAAGATGCACACAATGCACATTACTACCTCTGCAACGTCAACTCGAACTGAACAAACGAATGGGCTACAACTTTCAAGATTTTTTCAAAGTTGATTATAGACTATTGTAATAGGATCTGAAGAGTGGAGGAACACAAAAATGAATCAATTTAGTTACTCGCTACCTAGGCCAGACTAGGTGGGAGATTCTATATACATATACGGCCGAGCTAGCTCTACAGAAGCAGTTTGTAGAACATTTACGACCAGTTCACAACCAGTCAGCAACCTTCAACATTCTCAGCCAGTCTGTCTCTTTATATATCTCTCGCTACCTAACTTCTGTTATACTTGTATTGTCCTTGCAGTTTGTGCGTTCTCTCATTATACAGTGTTCAACATTTATTCTAATTTATTTCTCATAAATCCATTCTCTTGCATCCATTGTAATGTGGCTGTTTCATAATAAGTTTCAAAATATGTTAGCATAATTTAAGTATTGTTAAAATAAATTTCATTTTTATTATCATACAGATGTCATATTCTACAATTTTAATTCAGGTAACTGTTATGCCAAATTATGATTGTTTCTCCATTTCATTTTATAGATATATAAAGAGACAGACTGGATGAAAAGGTTGAAGGTTGCTGACTGATTGTGAACTGGTCGTAAACTGTTGTAAAAACTCTTCTTGAGGGCTAGCTCAGCTGTATACATACATATATAGAGAGAGAATCTTCCACCCTAGTCTGACATAGGTAGCGAGTAACTAGATAGATTCATTTTTTTGTTTTTCCGCTCTTCGGATTCTATTACACTATTGGTTCTCGGTTTTGAGACGTCTTCAAGTTATTTGTATATTGTTCGTTTTAGACTTTTCAAACGTTGGTTTCCGACTGTTTGAATGTTGGTTTTAATTCTTCGAATTTAGATGACAGTGTTTAGCTCTCAGTCATTCAAAATTGCCAAGCTTTTGTACGATTTTTTTCTAGCTTTTTTTAGGGAGTGGGGAGTTAGTCATACCTCTTGGAGAATGTTTGATATTTGAAATTTCTTATTTTATGGTAATTATTTTTTTCAATATAACGCCTTGTTCAGAATAATAGAAACAGAAAATTGTTAAGAAACTTGAAAAATGTAACGCTAAAAAGAAAAGGTAGGGAATAATTCGAATGAATAATTTAAAATTCAAAATGCATACTGTTATTTTGTACACGATTTCACTGCCGATGAAAGTTTAACTGATTATTTTGTTAATATTCTTATAACAAAAATCCAAATTCCTTATGTTTAATGTAGGTACCAATAGAAATAAATGAAAAACATAATAAAACCTAATCAATGGCAGCACTAACATATCAAAAATTAATTATAGGGATTTTATGCGTTACTTTGACAGTATTTTTTTTGTCTTTTGTTTTTTTTTTAATTGAAGTAAAGCAGCCAATACCATTCAGGGATGGAAAATTTTCGGTTTAAAATACAAGGTGCGACATGGGTACCAAGTATTTTTGGAATAGATAGTATTCGTCCATTAGAAGAGGGAGTGGCGTGCGGCAGGTTACATCCCGTTCCTTGACTCATAGCATTTCACTTTTAATTGCTATCATGGAGCCATGGACACGGAAACTAAGTGTTTTTGAAATGATTATAAAATCGTTAAATTTTGCTGAAAACAAATTTTATTGTTCACTGGAGTACGCACAGTTCGTTGGAGACCGGTTTTTTTTTTTTTTATTATTATTATTGAACCTCGTGTTCAAAGATTGTTAACCCATCATAAAATTGTGTCACATATGGTAACAGAGTCATTTCGATTAATATTGAATCTGCGGCGGAATTCATGTTGAACCGCAGTCACCGATTCACCATTTCTAACAAAACAATTGTTGCAAAACTTTCTGCGAAAGTGAAATGCTATAAGTCAAGGAACGAGATGTAACCTACCTCACGCCCCACCCTTTTCTAATGGACGAATATTATCCATTCCAAAAACACTTGGTTCCCGTGCCGCACCTTGTATATTTCAAATTATTGACTTCCCGTAATTCAAGGTAATAAATAGGATTGGAGACAGGATTGGCACCCTGGCATTTGTTAGAATGGGTCACGAAAAAATTGATTGAAAAGCTAGATTCTGGAGTTTATAATGGAAACGTTCTGCTAAAAATCAATATTTCCCCTTTGTCATTCGATAATATTTTTAAAATACCACCCTCACCCCCGACATGAACGATATGTTCAAAATGGTCAGTAAAATTGGTCACAAAATTTATTTACCGTCATTTTAGTTTTTTTTTTTTTTTTTTTTTTTTTTTTTAATTAAATGAACGGATTAAAACAAGCTGTAAACAGTTGCTTGAGAAGTGTTATGATAGCGAAATTTGTTGAAATATATAACGGAATTTAATTCTATTGTTGATTTTCTACATTACAGCGTTAATAATTTTCATTTTGTCAAACTATGTGGCTCAATCACGCTATTTCGTATTTAACCGCATCTGCCATACTTCACAAATAACAAGCCCCCCCGAAATTCTGAGCTCTAATTTCGGAGCTCAAGTCCATGTTCAATTGAGCAAGCAAACAAGAGTATCAAGAGTTTTCACATAAGTAATAGTCAATATTCAGCCCGCAAACAAATAAGTAACATCAGTCTTTTTTCTTTCTTTTTTTCAACTTTCTAAGAGCTTTTAAAGTAACAAGTTACAAGTGACTTTCAATCGACATTCAAACAAGCAACAGGTGTCTATAATCAACTTTGAAGAAAAAGTTTTGTATTAGCTAGCTAACAGGCAATATCTAAACAATCATTAGAATAAGCAGGAGTTCTGGCCAACTATGTAATATTAAGAATTCACGGCTCGCTAACTTTACTCTATATAACAATACCGCTCATCGCTCGGCAAAATCTCTTATCTCTATTCTTTACATTATCTCATTCACTATGTCTAATGTAAAGTTGGGAAAAGATTAGCTAAGTAGTATCGCGCTCTACTAGCACGCGGAATCCCTGCATTCGAGTCCAATCATTGCTAACTTCATGTATTACATCTATTTTAAGACCTCTACTGGTTTACTGTACGGAGATGTGCAGTATTGTCTATAAACAATATCCAGAAGGGTAGCAAGAGAAGACTTTGTTTTTATAAGAGTCTTTCTAGATTCAGATCCGCTTCGCTTTGCCGGCTCCGCAAATCAGTCATAATGTCTCGGCCATAAAATTGTTAGACTATTTATTTAATTTTAGGCACCCATAGATATTTTAGTGTATGCGTTTCCAGATCGATTCCTGATTAGATCTATCAAGCTGCCAACCCAACATGAAAGGTTGTAATGAACAATATAATTAGTTAATTATATAGTGACATGATGATCAAGTTTCCTCTGAGTTCCTCACGCCAAAGATTTAATGCCAAGCTCTCTCGCCTTTTGGTGCAAGGATTTCAGCGTACTATTCCCGACTGTGCAAAGATGGTGGCTTAGAAAAAGTGGGGGAACTAAATTTAGTAGCGAACTTTGAGAGTGAAAGCTAAAATGGTGGAAGGACGAATGAATGCTTCCTTACCACAGGCCTTTCCCAAAAAGGTGGCCTTTTCGCATGTCAAGGATCTTCGATCGTTCAGTTGCAAAGGATACTTTTTTTATTTCTGATCGGCCCTGCCTCCACTTAATGGGATGCGTTTTGTTTTCTCTATTATTCGAAACGTTGTCATAATAAGTAAAAATGAAAATTATTTTCCGATAAGTTATTTGATCGAGTTTAACAAACAAATTTCCATTTAAATTGTTAGTGAAATAATTTTATTGTTAATAATTTTTCTCATATACATTGCACCTTCTTCACTTTGCTATGATAGTTTCCTAGAACTATAACAGAAAAAGTTCACGGAACAAACTAAAAAAATAATCTCTAGTTTAAAAAGGATCAAATCTCGAAGTCAGCACCAAGTTAAGTTTACCATTAAATAAGTGTCTATATTGGAAACTAGAGTAAGAGGCTATAGGGAGTATTTGTCTAGGGATTTGAAAAAGAGGTAGAACTTAGTTAAAGAAAATGACAAGCCAAAACTGAAGCTTGGTAATGTCACGGATTAGCAGTAGTAAACGTTTCGGAAAATGCCAGGCTAAACTCACATTAAAGATATACTGACCTAGTTTTTCTCACTTCACAACTTAGTTCATTCTTTTTTTTTTTTTGTCCTTCCTGAATTCAACATATTCTTATAATTAAGTTTGTGAAAAATTCTTATACATAAGTTCTACTATTAGAAACTACTAAATATTTCATTTAATATAAGTTTTTACCACGCAAAATTCCACCCAGACAGATTTCCTAGTAACATATTTTATAAGCATCAAATAATATCATAGCCTGTTTATTTTTGGTGGTCAACGATCGGTTTTATCAAAAACTGTGTAATAACACAACATGCACACAGCAAATTCAGTTTGTATAAATGAGTTTTAAAAACATGAGGTATAAACTGAATTTGCTCTGTGCATGTTGTGTGTTATCACATTATTTTGACAAAATATCCTGATGATGGGCGAATGCTCGAAACCCATCGCGGACCACAAATAGAAGCAGGTTATCACGGAAAATATGTCTGATGCTTTCCAGGCTTGCGGAACCAACTACAACAATCAAACAGTATCATTGCAATGCAATTGTCAAAATATTAGTTTGTGGAAATAATACATAACCTCGGCAAACCAACTTCTTGACTAAATACAGCGGACGGAGCTGCATACTTTTTATTTTCTCTTATTTCAGGTATTATGATCCTGTTCAATTTCTATATTGATTTTTTGACAAGTAACACAAGTTCTGAAATAACTTCAGTACGAAAAAAGATTAGTTTATCCTCCTGAAAGTAAAACTCTTCCTAGGCAGGATTTACTTTCCACATGCTCCGTATTACACGGAAATAATAGTAAATACAGGAAACAAAAATAAATAAATAAAATAAAAATATATTTAGGTGAGATACCTCTGGTGGGCTCTGTTTAACAAAAAACAGACCAGAGTGAAAATATTGAGTGGACTATATATAATATAATATATAACAGTTGAGCAAATGGGAAGTTAAAATATTAAACGTATAGGAAAAAATAAATATATATATTAAAATTTAAAATGGGCAGCAAATTTATTTATAACCACTTTCAATAAGCCAAAGGAATGGCGCTTAGCTTGAAACGCAGAATCCTGGTTACCAGTGTTGGAAGACCCATGTGTCCTTAGGCCATACTGGGGAAAAGGAGAGAAGAAAAAATAGGAATAAGGAAATAATTCGTATGTGTACCCAACTCTTGAGGCTAGGCCAATACACTGCTACTTGGCTGATGATCGTTGATAATAATTAAATGGGACCCCAGAAGCTGCAAGGCAGGAAACTAACCGGAAGAAACAACGATGTGATTTCATAATAACCCTATGCAGGTCCGAGAGAACCGAGCCGCTAAGTCGACAAAAGGACCAGTTTATTAACACTACCCAGGGAAACCAGAATTAACAAACTTGGGTTTTCACAATTAAGGGGGCAACCGAACTGGCCTGAATTCCATAGGTATTACACTGCGATTTATTCAAGGGAGTGTTGTATAACGACTTATTCTTAGAGCTTAAAATGGCGACTGACTGAGAGAGGAGAAAATGCATAGTTTATTTAGGACACAGCCGAATAAATTAGTAAATTATTATCAAGGTAGTACAGTACCCCCTTGCAAGATAAAATTATTGTACACCGTTGCCGGCAAATTTAAATTTATATTAATGTGATGGATGCCAGAAATATAGAAATATATTTTATTTCAAATATAGAAAAATTATGAAGAAATAGACACTCGCTGGCAAAAAGAGTACACACTGGTAGAAGATTACCGTTACAGAAGAGTTCAAAGGACCTGGCTAGCTTTGTCTTTAAGAGTTCACAGAACTTTGGTAGCTCTGTCTTTGCACCCCTTCTCAAAGGGGAAGATTTGAAGTAACAATTAGAAGGCATTTTTTCAGGACAGTCTGCATTCTGCTTTCAAACAAGAACAGTCTGAACTAGACACTGTACCAGAACACTTATCCTTCGCTCTCTTAGCATTAGGCCAGTTATAAGTTAAAATGTAAGAGTTTATTCTAACTAGTTTCAATATATTAATAAGCAGATTACTGTGATATTGAAAAGTACTCAAATTCACTAAGAGAATATATCTATTTCAAAAACAATGTGATCTCTTGGTTATTAAAATCTTGCTTAATACTTCTCATCTCTTTGAACATACACACAAGCCCTTTACAAAACCGCTCACGTCACAAGCCATCTACTACACAAACAACAAACCACGCCAATCACATTTCATTAAATACCGAATGAGTTAACTACTATAGAATTATCAATATATGCTTATGTGATTGGAATACATAAGTGATAATAGAAACTGTAAAATTCAAAATTTCAGAAACAATCTATAAAAACTTGGGTAAGTAGTCTCTAGAAGCTTGTCGGTCTGAGTAAGTGTATAGAAAATAAGTGAATTCTCTCGTCAAAATACCAGTTTCTGATGATAATCAACTTCGTCGCCAATCCTGAGATATAGCTTACAAGAAGCCTCGAAAAAATTTCCATATCTTCTCTGTGTAATGCACAGCTCTTTCCATCCGAGAGTGTCCGTGTGCCACGTATTTTTGGTGAATGATCACCTTAACATTCAAAAAATTGTCAACGGGAAATAAAATAACATATTATATGGGTGTGTGTGTGTGTGCTTGCACCATAAAACCAAAAGTTGACCGTTTTAGGAAAAATATATAATTACAATTATTGAACAAAAGTGGATATTTTTGAATATTCCAAACAATCAAGTTCGGTTCAGAGAAAAAGTCTTGCGTTACGTTTACTGTAACAATCAAAACTTTATGCATTTTGAGCTTGTCCCAGACGGTAGAGCTGCTGACATTGAACTCTATAGTGAGCAGCTGGATACAAAGCTTTTCTGCAACAATAATAAAACACTCCTCCAGTGCTCGCATTTAAATATTTTTAAATCGTCTACACCTTTCCTTGACATTTTCTGAAAGGAGGACACCACAAAGTAGTCCGAAACGTTGAATGATAATTTTTTTTTTAAAGTCAACATCATTTTCGTAACTTGTTTTTTTATATTTAATTTAAATTAAACTATTTTTATGTACAAAACTGTTGTAACAAAATGGTAACAATTTAGTAAAAAAAGCATAAAATGAAGCATCGTTTATTTCGGGCTTATGTAAAGTGCATATATAGTACATTCATTCATTAATGACCTATTTTTAAAAATGGACTACCTACCACTCCTGTTAGATGCCATTACCCTTCCATATCCAAACTATTTTTCCCATTAATGCTATTTTAAAAGCACTTAACGCTGTATGACAATATTAGATCAGGGTTAATAGCGCCATATACAGGAAAGAGATAATGGGTTTTCAGAATTAATGTTTACGGCAAAACACATTTGTGAAATAAACAAAAAAAAAAAAAACAAAGGTTATAAATTATAATTAAATATAATGCACCGTAATTCATTGCTTTCTGTGGTCAGAAATTCATTCCCTTAGGAGGCTTTACAAATAAGTTTGGCTTAACTAAGCTTTAAATGACGCAGGATAACTTTAAAGATAATTGATTTTACACACACTAAACTGATGTGAACAACTCGCAAGGTTTTTTTTTCATTTTAATGCAGTTAATATAATTATAAACCTAACATATTTGCTTCAAATTTGGAATTTATACTCGAAAGTTTAGACCCTAAGCATAAATTTAATGGTGATGGAAGAACAAGTTGGTTATTATGAATGGAGAAAGTACTACAAACATGATTTGTATTCAGTCCAAAAGACAGCGTCTAGATCAAATCCTAATGCCACACAGATTCCGCAAGACTCATTAATATGTTTCGGGAAAGAAAAAATTCCTAATAAAATTAATAGGTATAATTATGTGAGCAAATCTCTTACATCCTAATTTAATAAAAATTATACGATAAAATGAAAAAATTTATTTAAACTCTAATTTTACTTATTTGTAGTTGACATAAACATAAAGATGGAGGGGTATACTGTTAACGTTTTT
>JAAEAF010008031.1:0-15870 GCA_011037195.1 Triatoma infestans
TTTTTGTTAGAAAACCAAATTTAATTTGCAGATTTCTTTTGTTGTTTCGAGAAGCGAGATACAGGCACCAACTTCATTTTTTCAAATAGGGAGGTGTGGTTTTTATTTAAGAAATAGATTCCTCTATTTTTTGTAAGAAAAATTTACATGAACGGTTTTTTTTCTGTGAGCGATATTTTACAAGTTATGAATGAAAACATGATTCCTATAAGAAATTTCAAAATGATATTATAACGGTTTTTTGATTGAATAAGAAGCAAAGTACTATTTTATTATAAATTTTACTCCTCATTAATTACAGATCTTGCTCGAACTGGCCTCCACCATTAGAGATGTATTTCTTTGGTCGTAAGGTACAATTGGCAGGAAAAAGCATGTGTATGCATCTCTAATGGTGGGGGCCAGTTCGAGCAAGATCTGTAATTAATGAGGAGTAAAATTTATAATAAAATAGTACTTTTCTTCTTATTCAATCAAAAAACCGTTATAATATCATTTTGAAATTTCTTATGGGAATCATGTTTTCATTCATAACTTGTAAAATATCGCTCAAAGAAAAAAACCGTTCAAGTAAATTTTTCTTACAAAAAAATAGAAGAATATATTTCTTAAATAAAAACCACACCTCCCCATTTGAAAAAATGAAGTTGGTGCCTGTATCTCGCTTCTGGAAGCACCAAAACAAATTTGCAAATTAAATTTGGATTTCTAACAAAAAAACTACGGAGACACGTATTTTTTAGTTTTTTTCTAGCTGTCTTAGTTTCCGAGAAAAAGTCGTTATTCATATACCTTAGGACACCCTGTATATATATATTTTCAACTTAGTAACCCTACGCTGAGGAAGTTTATTCTACGTGCTCCCTTCAAGATTGCACGTATTATTTAATTTATAATATAAAATATAAATTGATTGTAGAGTTATCATTATTTACGAAACTATCAAAATATCAGAATTGATCTTATTATTAGGAAATTTTATAAAATTGGGTTCTGTGATGTTTCATTATTTTGTGGAATGAGCTATTGGCCAGATTCCATTGTTGATGTTCATCTCTTTTATCAGATAAAAGAAGCAATTCTCTTCTTTCCAGCATGGCCAGACAAATAACAAATGATCCCAGGTCTGAACAGTGACAAGATCGCAGGGACAAGAAGAATCTTTCATTATATTAACACGACATAAATATTCCCTTACATTTTCCATGTCCGCTCAACATTTGTGTGGTTTTATAAGTCGTCTACCGAAGCATGTCTGCTGCATTCTATCGGCAGCAGTCGATGATTGCTGCCATTGTGCCTTCTCAGCATTCCATGCTCAAATATTGATAAAAATATATATATGTATATATATATCTCGAAAAGTTTCATCTTTTCGAAACGGTTATCACCTTTTTTTGGGCCGAAACTCACTAATTTTCACAAATATTAAGTTCTGACGGCTGACGAACATCACCAATTTACTGGATATATAGCAGCCAACTCTAGAATGGAAATTTCTTTTAGTTCGAAAGAGAGATTTTGAGATTTCCATATTTTTTTTCGTCTCGACTTCAGAACATTATCGTAGATAGCGATGGCTATATGAACAATCCAAGCCATTTTATTGGCCTAGTTCAGCACTAATATGTCCTTGTTAATAAGGTCTACTGTACGGGCCATATAAATCTGTGTCCCAATAGATTTCGATTGGCGCTGTTATCATTATGATTATTATTTTATTTTATATATGATTATTATGAATTACATATATTTAGAATTGCTTCTGATAAAAATTCCCTCTGTTTCAGAAAGATGTCGTCTAAGAGGAAGTCTCCTCCATCAAAGCTGCAAGAAGGTAGCGAAGAAGAAGGTAGCAGCAGCGAAACGAAAGTCGCCACTGGTGAAGGCGAGCTCGGGCCGGCCGCCATATTTGATCAAATGTTTTATAAGTTGGCCAGCTCGGGCTCTAGTTCGGGCTCAGAAGCAGAAGATATGGGCGCAGCTGAAGAAAGACCACCGCCAAATAAAAGGCGGCATATTGTTTCGTCTGGCGGTTTATTAGTAGCACCACTTGGTGGTGGCGGTGGAGGAGGGGGAGCTGGAGGCGGTGGAAGACGCAGTGAATCTCCACCTGATAAAGGGCAACCTTTAAATAATAATTCCACAACCGTCAATCATAATCAGGCAGGCCCGAAGAGATCCATGGACGACGTACTCAAACGGCTGACCTCTAAAATGAACAATAGCACCATCAAGGAGGAGAAACAGCCAGCCGGAGTCACGTGAGTGACTTTTTTTTTTTTTTCATTTTACTTTTTTAATGTTTTACATTTTTTGTTCCCAAATTTTCACACAATATTCATAGAACTTCTTCATATCATTAAGATCACTATCTCCGCTGGAACAGTAGTGCTGATCAGAGGTAATTCAAAGTTTTCCTGGTCACAGTCTCTCGTATAACATCAGAAATGTTTTCCATGATAGCCTGCTGCAAATTATATCATTGTTCAATTTCTAGTGATTACCCATCTTCAGAACAAACAGTGTATCCATAGACTGCACAAGAATCCTGAAGATTTAGTGAACACCAGAACCTTATCGATATAAGTACCAAATGAACTGGCTCTTAAAGAATAAAAAAATTCAATTATTATCCAGTATTGCAGAACAAACCATCAGTTCTTTTCTGCACTGGATAACAGCGTGAGTGAGTGTATTTATTAGGTTCAATATATTTATTGGCGAATTAATAATTATGATAAAACCATAGACTTAATCCTTCCTTTATTTTGGAATTGTCTAATGAATCATTGCCAGAACTACCGAGGGATTCAAACATGTTCTTGTCACAAATTACTTGGGTGGATAAAATAAGATAAGTGCATTGAAAGTACGCTACTTTTTAGTAAATTTTTGATGAATTGAGAAATAGTTTCGAAATTGCCTACTATTTGGTATAACTTCCTTGTCATCCTTTCTAATGTTACTTATCGGTATATATCAATAAGGCGATGATTGGAATAAGAAAATATTTTTTTAGTGTGGTTCCTATAAGAAACATTCTTATTTATAATTCCACAAATGTGCCAATCTGTTTAAAACAATAAATTCTATGAGCCTTGCTCATATGGGAATTTTTGGGAATGAGGAGGTGGATAGGTTTGCCAAATTAGGTGCCTCTCTCCCTTTCATTGGTCCAGAGCCTGCTGTTGGTGTGTCTTCTGACACATGTTTGTCGGGCTTTCAGACGTGGATGACCAAACAGCACTCATCCTTATGGATGAGTGCAGTGGGTTGTTGGCAGTCTAAAATGCTCATTGGGGGCCCGGACGGAGCTTTGAGTAGTGGGCTCCGATGTCTTTCACGGACCTCCCTCAGGTATCTGGTTGGATTCGTCACTGGGCATTGTGCTTTAAGGAGACATCTCTATATAATGGGACTTGTGCCTGACCCTTTTTGTAGAGTTTGTGAAACTGAGGAGGAAACACCCATGCATTTGATGACGAATTGTTTGGGTTGTGAGGAGATTAGGTTTAGGACCTTCGGCCGGAATAGGATGTCGGTAGGGGATCTTAAGCTGTGTCCTTTTAAGGTTTTGGTCCGATTTGTTCGGTCTGTTGTGAAACTTAGATGGTTAAAACCTGGGCCTGGATTTTCATTCTAGTCCCGTGGTAGGTATTCTTTAGGGGCAGCTATATGGGCCCGAGGGGGCTTTGGATAGCGTAGGGTTTACTTCCCTCCCCTTTTGGGAATAATAATAATAATAGTGGACCTAGCGTTTTTCTTCTCACCAAAATTTCCAACTAATTACAATAATATCTATTTAGAAGTTTTTAGGTTCAAGGAAACAATTTTTGAAAAAACATAAAATCTTAAATTTATAAGGGGAATTTAAATTATAAATATATAATATAAAAGATATAATATATTATATATATATATATCATCAAGTTATGAGGAGGAATTAATAAGCTAAACAATTCTGTCCATTTTCATGTTTCTTTTCTAGTTTTATTAATTTACTATTTAATATAGTAATAAAGGAAAAAGGCAACATCAGCAAATGCTGCTGGATACAATTTATATTATATCCTAAAACGAGAAGACGTCCAAGAAACTTAATAAGGGGGATCTTGCATACCATAGCCTTACCATAAACCTTCCTCTCAACAAACAATTGGATTCTCTAGCTAGTTTATAGAGAGTTCCTTTATGCAAGCTCAGCTTTGAGATTTACTATTTTCACTATAAACATTCAGTAAATTTCTTAACGTTGAAAATTTAATTTTTTTTTTTTTTTTTTTTTTACTTTCTCTTATTCCACGAAGTATGTCATTCGTGTCAAATTTATGAAATTACGTTTTATTAATCGGAAATATATGTTTTGAGGGTTCCCAGGGTAATGTGCGCGGAGTAAGATTAAACTTGGTATTGGTTTCGGGAAAAATCCATCAATCAGAAATGCAACTTCCTGCTTGTTTTTTTTTTTTTTTTTATAGTTTTTCGTGATTTTCTGAACAATGGGTTAAACGTGATTTTATGTAAACTTCATATATTATGTACAAACATACATACATACCTATATCAATGTAAATAATAGTTATGTTTGGCCGTTGTTAATGAAAAAAAGCAAAAAATTAGTTGGCTGAGGCCAAAGAAGAAACTATTTATTTTTAAAAGCTTATGCTTGTGTATTTTAAAAAAGCTTGTATAAATACCTACAACCAATTGTGGTATTTTATCCAGCATTGCGGATCCATCACATATTCAACCTACAACATGTATTTGTAACAATTTTCCCAGAAGAATTTATTTTATATTAGGTTTTAGATTAGTGGATGATAGGTTAGATTTTTTTTTTTTTTTTTAATTTAAGGCGCGTCAACCACCTATGGTCATTGGCGCCTGAAATGTAATTGTGTAATGTGTTATTTGTAGTGACTTGAGCGGCTTTGTAAATGGGCTTGTAAGTATGTTTGAGATAGAACTATTAGTAATAATCAAGAGAGCACCACTGTTTTTGAAATAAATATAGTTTCTAAGTGAATTTAAATAGCTTTATAATATCACAGCGATTATGTATAAATCAATTAATTATCTAGATAAAATGCTAAACTCTTATATTTTAACTTATAACTGGCACAGTCCTGATGCGTTCTCCTTAGTGTCTCAACAAGTCTGTCTTGGAAAGAATCTTCTCTTTTGTTCGTTCAGTTCCTCCCTTGTGATGAGAAGGGGATAGTATAATGCCATCAAGATTAATAAACTTTTCCAATAACTGTTTTCTTATACTTGCGTGTACCTTTTTGCAAGGGAATTGTCACATATCTTGATATTTTTTTATTTTTTTATAAATTAATATATTACTATGTTTCTTGCATCCATCACGCGCCCGAAGCCTTCTCAGTGCACTGCCGGCCTGCGGACAGTGTTCTCTCGTTACAGACAACACTGTCCATCACCGGACAATGAGCTGTAAAGGCTCCTAGAAAAAAAAAATCTAAGGGTAGCACTGCTGGACTCGAACCCGGGTCCTCCGCGTGGGAGCCCAGTACGCTAACCGCTTAAGTATTCCCTTCCCTATAGGTTAGATAAAATAACAATGTAAGTTTTGAATGAGATGCTTATATTTTTAGTATGAAAGAGTTGTGGAAGGACAGATATTAAAACAGATAGAAATCTAGATTAGTTAGACTAGGTTGGATGTACCTAATTAGTTAGTAAGTTTATGAGTGTAGGAGAGTGGAATGAATGTATATATTTATCGTGTGAAAATTAGTGTTAATGAGAAGATAGGACTTAGAGGTATGGAATACAGTTAAACTTCCTCCAGCTGAAATGGTTAAGATAAGTTCAAGCGGGTACCAGGAGTTTGGGGAGAAACCTCCAAGCCTTGCTTAGCCAGTCCGGCCTGGGCCCATTTGAGGCCATTGAAGCTGTGGTGGATAGCCCACTATTAATCAAAATGGTTCCACAGGGTCGTGTTACCCCGAGGAGTTCTGAGTCCGAGATTACGAGCTAAGGAAAGGTTCCGTTTTAAGTGGATAGTAATGTCTCTTAGTTTATGCCTAATGTAGGTGTCTTTTTGGTTGGAATATCTGCGGGAAGAGATACTCCAGCATGAACTTGTCCACTTTCCAATAACTTGTAGATGCTTCTAGGAGAAAGGAGGAAATCTAATATCAGCACTGCCTAGACTTGAATCCGGGACCATAGCACGCTATCACTGAGCAAATAAGCCTTCCCTAATAGCATTACTATTCGTATTTACACATGTCTTTCTTTATTCCAATGATGTAATTTTTTATTTTCTTTTCTGTGTAACACAAAACAATAGCAATTCAAATTTGAATCTTTATTGGAAAAAATTCTCGAAAACGGTTCCAAGTATTATTTAATGATTTATAATACAACAATGCAACCGCCCATTCTATAGTAGGATATTTCGGCAAGCAGCAAGCCGTGTGAGATTATCGACTAGCACAATACAAACTAGTTACATTGTGTATGATCGAAAGAAGGTAGGCGGTAGATCGTTATAGAGGTGGTATAACCAGAAGTTGTTTGAGTAAGGGTTTTTAACCTGGAAAAAAAGTAAAAAGGTCTATATAAAGTGCAACGTTTCATTTTATTGCCAGATAAAAAAAAATAACAAGGTGAAAAAAATTAAATAAAATAAATCATATAGATTACTATTAAATATAACACCCACAGACAACAATACTTATCCACAACAATAAACACTTGTATGGGTTTACGAGCATTCCAATCACTTATTTGCATGATTTCTTTTTTAGTTTTTATTATGGAGTGAGAGGAAGTATTGTAATCGTGTTAAATTTTCGATATCGAGTTTTCAATGGCATTACACATTCTAATCCTCTGAGTTCCAAAAAGTGGTTTTTAGAGAATAGTCGGCAAATGTATATATGATGGGATTTTACAGGTTTTCCAAATTCTAAAAAAAAAAAGTAAAAAAAAACGGTTCCTAGTTTTCTTAACAAACCAGATATTATAACTACACATACAAAGAGCTACAACTTCTTAATTTTTAATTGTTTATTCTTGACACAGAGATTTCTAAATAACACGGACCAATCTTACCAGCGGTTTGGACTAGTTTTGTTGGATTATAACGCCATAGTGTTGCAGGTTTATTACCTTTCATTAAACCTACCTGAATTAATTTCTAATCATTACTAGGATTTAAAAGTCTAATAATTTATCGTTTGATGCAGTGGTAAAGACTAAAGTAATTTGAATTTCCAGTTAAGGCTTGAATGTAGATTTTGGAATCATTTTTTCTTCTTACTTATGGTTTTGGCCGCAAGAAGTATCTGCTGCATGCAGTTACTTGGGGAATAGCCATCCCATGAGTTTACCATAGCTCAGACAGAGCAGTACATGATACACAAACTACATAACACTGCTATACTTTAGAGACGAGGACAAACACAGTACACAAACTAGGTTATCCGTCCCTAGTTAATTGGCGTAAGCCAAGGGAGAAGGAAGGGATTAAGCTCAGTGGTAGCGCGCTGGACTAGCAACGCGGAGGTCCCGGGTTCGAATCCAGCATGCTGCCTTTAGATTTTCTCTTCCTAGGAACCTCTCTATAGCTCACTGTCCGGTGATGGGTAGCGTTGTTTGTAGCCTAGAGAGGACACTACTTGGAGACCGGCAGAGCTCTGAGAAAGCTCCGGAGGCACCATAGATCTTTCAGGTTGCAGTGCAATAATCCCCTAAAACAATCTAATCTAATTTGTAGTTTTCTAAATGTTATGAAACTTTTTATTGAAGAAGCACATTTATTGCAACCTTTCTTTTGCTGCTATTAAAAAAAATGCGTTCATGTTTAATTTTCGCAATTAATTCTCACATACTGTGACAATGGGTACCCAAAAAAAAATCATCAAAAATTCAAATTTTACTCGTTTGTCATAACGTAGATGTAGAGATGGTGAGGGGACAGTCACCTTCCTTAGTAAGAAGCCATTCCGAAGATTATAGTTCAGAAGAGAACGCTACAAACGCCACAAATTCCGCAGAACCAAAATAATTTTTTTTTTTTTTTTTAAATGTTGTTATATAATAAAAAAATCTAGTGTGAAACATTCACACAACTTTCTCTTACTCCAGTTCTCAAAATTATAATTGACACACTTTAATGAAATTCGTAAAAACTGAAATAACTGTTCAGAAAAAACCCACTTCCGGTTAATTAATTTTCTTGAAATTAGGAATTTTGGCCATCTATTTATTTCTAATTAATTTTGTTTGGATAATAAAATTGTATAATCAACAATTATAGCACTTTAGAGAAAAACATAACCCCACCCATCCCCTAAAAGTGCCCTTAAATAAATTTTTTCCATAGAAATGTTTCAAATAAAAGTTGTAGATCTTTGTATGTTTAGTTTATATGGGATGCATCAAGAACATCGTCGGAGCCTTGATTGAGGAAATCGCGAAAAAGTGAAAAAAATTATTTAGTAACGTGGTAAAGTAAACGGACTTCCGGTATCAGATTTTTTTCAAACTCAAAATTTCAACAACATATTTAATTCTAATTAACATTATTTAGATGACAGAATTGTCTAATAAACTGAAATAGCAGTTTAGGGGAAAACCGTAACCACATCCTTCGCCCAAAAAAAGTGCCCTAAATGAATTTTGCCGGAGAAATGTTTCAAATAAAAGTTGTAGCTCTTTGTATGTGTGGTTGATGACCGACTAAGTTTAAAGAAAATCGACGGAGCCGTTTTTGAGAAAATCGCAAAAAAAGTAAAAAAGAAAAAAATAGTAAAGTGGTACTTCCGGTTGAGGAATTTCTACAGATAACGTACTGTCAGATCCCATGGTAAATACCTAAATGGCATATCAAGTTTGAACATTCTAAGGTTTTTTTCGTTTTTGAGCTATGCTGTTCACAGTCACACACGCACACACACACCATTTACTAAAAACCACATTTTTGGGCTCAGGGGACCTCAAAACGGATATTTCCGGTAAAAACTCGATATCGAAAATTTGACACGATTACAATACTTCCTCTTACTAGTAGTAAGAGAAAGTAAAAAGAGTGATAGGTTTATATTTGTGCAATTCGCATCCCAAATTTAAAGGAAATTATTACAGAAAATTCGAAAAATACTCAAACACTAATTCTGTTTTAAAGTCGCAAACTAATTCTGGCAGTTTTGTCTGTAACGAGAGTACAAACAATGGTTTATTTTGATAAAAATATTTTTCCTAATAATGAAACATAAAAAAATAATTTACAGATAATTAATTACATAATACAAAACAGAAATAAAATATGCTAGAAGAAAAAAACCTATTCAGAATAGATAATCTATATCTGTGCAATAGTAAGCAAATACATTATATAGCATTTATCAGAAAGTTGGATGAATAGAAGAGTTAAATAGGACCCTATAGGGACATCATTCACCATCAAGTTTTCCCATTCAGATTCATCAATGAAAAGATATCCTCGACAATATAGATTTGGTGACAAACGACCATTGGGAGATAATCTCCTTCATTTTATACTCACCTTCACTTTTCACATTTCATCCATTTCAAATAAATGAATGAAATAATGGTAATTATTTATCTATGAATGTAAAGATACGCGTA
This sequence comes from Triatoma infestans, assembly GCA_011037195.1. Lineage (NCBI taxonomy): Eukaryota > Metazoa > Arthropoda > Insecta > Hemiptera > Reduviidae > Triatoma > Triatoma infestans. The sequence continues at coordinate 9,625 of JAAEAF010008031.1, forward strand.
TTACAAAATAGAAAGTAATAAATAATAGAATTATTTAAAATGTTTTAGAATGATCAGTAAAACTACACGTAGGTGAAAGAAATTCATGATTTTTTTTATAAATACTTCGTTGTTAATTTTTACTTTTTTTTAATTCATTTAATTTTCATCTCCTCTGTATTGTGTAGTTAGTAGAATTTTGGCCCGCAAGGAGTATCTGTTGCATGCACTTTGTCAGAATAGTACCCATTACACTTAAACCACATACCCTCCTCCCATTATAGACTAGGACAAAGCAGTACACAAACGATGGCTCCGCCACTGGTTAATTGCCGCAAGCTAAGAAAGAAGGAAAGGGATTAGCTCAGTGAAAGCGCGCTGGACTAGCAACGCGGAGGTACCGGGTTCGAATGCAGCATGCTGCCTTTAGATTTTTTCTTCCTAGAAGCGTCGTCATTGACCGGTGATGTGGAATGTTGTCTGTACCTAGAGAATACTGCTTGGAGGCCGGCAATGCACTGAGAAAGCTTCGGGGGCACAACAGATTTTTCAGATCGCAGTGCAATAAACCCCTATGAAAATCAAATCTCTGATCTAGTTGAACATTAGGGCATTTCATTTTTGGTAGGTCTGGGGCTGCCGTCTATTTTGAAACGGGAGACAATTTGGTGGTGCCTCTTGGTGAGTGGGCCACCGTTTACCAGGCTGAGGTTTACGCCATTTTTTTATTGTATTTTGGATGAGAGGGTGCGTAACACTAATTTAAAAGGTGTTTGTATCTGCTCGGACAGCCAGGCAGCGTTGAACGCGCTTAGCTCATGTGTCTTCACTTCCAGTTTGGTGTTGAAATGTTCTAAAAGACTGGAAGATCTTTCTTCAATGAAGGATGTGCTTCTGGTATGGGTTCCAAGTCATATGGGAATCTTTGGGAACGAGGAGGTGGATAGGTTTGCCAAATTAGGCGCCTCTGTCCCTTTCATTGGTCCCTAGCCTGCTGTTGGTGTGTCTTCTGGCACAGTTTGTCAGGCTTCCAGACGTGGATGATCTCAGTCTAAGGTGCCGTGGCTTGTCGCCAGTCTAAGATGCTCATTGGAGGTCCGGACGGAGCTTTGAGTAGCGGGATCCGGTGTCTTTCACGGACCTCCCACAGGCATCTGGTTGGCTTCCTCACTGGGTACTGTGGCTTAAGGAGACATCTCCGTAAAATGGACTCATGCCTGACCCCTTTTGTAGAGTTTGTGAGACGGACAAGGAAACACCCATGCATCTAATGACGGATTGTTTGGGCTGTGAGGAGATTAGGTTTAAGACCTTCGGCAGGAATAGGATAATCGGTAGAGGATCTTAAGATAAGTCCTTTTAAGGTTTTGGTCCGATTTGTTCGGTCTGTGATGAAACTTAGATGGGTAAAACCTGGGCCTGAACTTTTGTTCCAGACCCAGTAGTTGTTATTCTTTAGGGGTAGATATATGGGCCCAGGGAGGCTTTGGATAGTGTAGGGATTTGCCCTCCCCTTCCTAGAATAATAATAATAGGGCATTTCGAAATAATACTGTAGAGGAACACTTTAGAAATGTCACCGCTGCCACAAACCCACCAAAAAATAAAATATTGAGATAAGAGCTATAAAATAACAACTAATTTTTTTATATTAAAAAAATAGAGAGAGATAGCAGGAAAGAGTGAGAGAGGCCGAGTGAGTAACGACATTATTTGCAAAGAACTCTGTCAAATCTCTGTTGTAACTTTCTCCAATTGGTCCAATTTGGAGAAGAAGAAACTATTGAGAGAATGAAGTTTCTGGCTTTAAAAACAGACATTAAATTTGAATTTACTTTACAATATACGTGCAGATCAAATTTTTCCGTTAATTTTCGGATAGGCCAAGATAATTAGACAAGTACATAAAATCACAAGTGTTATTCTCTAAACGGAACAATGATCATTGAGTTAATTACCTATCCAAAATTAAAAAAGAAACTTAGAGTAAAAGTGATACTTTACTTAGATAAATTCATAAACATTCAAGTGACTTATACAGATAATTTGCTGTTTCATTAGTTTTGATTATTCTTATTCTTTTTTGGCTCTACGGTTCACACAGAACTTTGGCCCCCTCAAACTGAAGTATCGTAATCATATGAATTCAGGATAACGGGTAATTAGCCCACTGACCCCTAGTTTGTTGGTGGGGGGCTGCTCCCTTAAAGCTGTCAAACCAGCTTCTCCATCTTAAGCGGCTTAAGCCCAAGGATATGTCTTGTCTATGCCCTTGAGATTTCTGTGTATCTGCGCGTTTGTGTTTTATGTACAATATCATAATATGTTGAGTATGTTCTGAAGCCTGTTGAAGGTATATTGAGCTGTGCTAATCCGTGGAGACTGCTCGCAACAATTATCCCATGCGAGTATTATTTTTGATTACGTAAAATATTAAACGATAAATGATTTATTTCTTGGTTTTTAGTGACACAGCATCTCTTTAAATGTAGAAGATTTTGTTGTTGTGATTGATTGGGCAGATCTTGGAAAGCAGCAGAGATATTTTCCGTGATAGTCTGCTTCTTTTTGTGGTCATCGGCCGGTTTCGGGCGTTCGCCTATCATCAGGATGTTTTTTTTTTGTCAAACAGTGTGATAGCATAGACACAGAGGAAATTTATTGATACACTCTTAAACATTTAGTTACACTCCTAAACATTTTGTTGATACACTTAGTTGAGTGTATCAACTAAATTGGCTCTGTGCAAGTCTATGTTATCCACACTATTTGACAAAAAACATCCTGATGATGGGCGAACGCGCGAAACCGGTCGATGACCACAAAAGGAAGCAGGCTATCACGGAAATTATCTCTGATAAAGATTTCTTCTGACATGGTATGATATGACATGATGTGTATTATCATGGTTTACGCTTCTTATTGTTTAAATTCGTGGAAACTCCTGGAAATCTATGTTGAGTTTTTGAGTTAAATGATTTCCAAATTATTGAAACTAAGAATACAATGATGAGTAACTCAAATCGTCATAAAATTATGTTTTAAGCCGATGTTTCTATACTTTTACTACTCCAAGAATAAATAAAAAAAGAGAAAGTAATAATAGATTTAGAGTAATGGAAAAATGTAAAAGATAATAAAAAAAAATCAGGTGTGAAACACTCACACAACTTTCTCTTACTCTAGTTTTCAAAATAATTGTAATTGACAAATTTTATAATTATTATGCCAAATTTAATGAAATTCGTCGGACTTCGTCGAAATTCGTCGAAAACTGAAAAACTGTTCAGTAAAGGGCCGCTTCCGGTTTACTAATTTTCTTGAAACTCGGAATTTTGGTCATCTATTTAATTTTTAATTAATTGAGTTAGAATGGTAATAAACTGAAATAGTACTTTAAAGAAAAACATAACACCACCCCTCACCACAATCCTTAAATGAAAGAAACATTGTCGAGGCCACTTTTGAAAAAAATCGCAAAAAGTAAAAAAAAAAAACAAACAAACTTGTAAAGTGGTACTTCCGGTTGAGGAATTTTGACAGATGACCCATTGTCGGATCCCATGGTGATATCTAAACGGGATATCAAGTTTGCGACTTTCTAAGATTTTTCGTTTTTGAACTATGCTGTTCACATACATACATCATACACACACCCACAGACCATTTTTCTAAAAACCACATTTCTGGACTCAGGGGACCTCAAAACGGGCATTTCCGGTGAAAACTTGACATCGAAAGTTTGACACGATTACTACGAGTAAGAGAAAGTAAAAATCTTTCATATAATGGCGTTATTATAGTACAATGATTTTAGATTTGCTTCTAAACGTTAATTCGCTGCATTGTGCGTTTCCAACCATCTACATTGCATCAAAGGGTGAATAATGAGCATTATTAACACTTCCTACTTTGTGAATTGGAAGAAAATAGCATGCCGTAAGAAAGTGTTAGTTTTACGTTCACAACCTAAATCCTCGGATGAACGTGTGAAATTTAGATATTGTGGTTCTTAACTTTGATAATATCAGTAATAAGTTTCGTTGAATCCGTAAAAAATGATTTGTTGAGACATTATTCTGGAGTATATGTGCGTACGTTCAGAGAAAAAAACAATACAGAGATTTTGTCCATGAACGCTTTCTTCATTTCGTAGTCATTGTTATAGCTAACTTCGGGATGTCTTGTTAAGCAGTATGATTATATAGACTTTCAAAGGGCAAAATACATTACACACGCTCTAATTACTGCTCTGCTTTTATTCTCTACAAATTAATGTAATTAATTTATTACTTCTATACAACAATGTTTACCATAATCATTAAAAAAAAAAAAATTTGAAATATAAATGCTAACTATCATAACATTATAATAAACACGTACAACATTAGATTATCTAGTGCGATATCAATGGACCAAACCAGCTGACTAAAGATTTCCAGTTAAATAGATAATTATGAATTATTGCTTTGTAATTTAAGGCAGTATATATTATAATTATTGTTAAATACTGATTTGCTAAATATTTGATTAATTATGTGGTACAATTTAATCGTACACTAAATAATTAGGTAGATAGAGTATCCATATTTGAATAATGGTATTAATTAATTACAAGACATATAAATTATTTGTACGGCTCTTTCTTCTTTTTTTAAAATATTATTTAATCATTCACTGAACCAGAGGACATTCAAAACCGACTAATTAGGTAGGTCTTATTTAACTGGTATTTATATTTCGCTCACGTCAACTGGTGCTGGAAAAAGAAACATTATTCAAATCCATTCTGCGGCTGGTAAAGATCTTTGAAATTTTACTCATAAACTTATAAAAACATGAAAACATTTTGAAATAAACTTTTTCTAAACGAATGACTGAGTTTTAATGATTATATAAAGGTTCTTTCAAAAAAAATTCAAAAAAATATTACATTTTTAGAATAAAAACAATCTAAAAGTGTAAAAGATGTTAAACTTTACAAGATAATCTTTTTAAAACTAATTATGTTAATTAAAAAAAAAAAAATCTGGTGTGAAACACTCACACAACTTTCACTTACTCCAGTTTTCCAAAATTGTAATTGACAAATTTTATACTTAGTATACAAAATTTGATAAAATTCGCGCTGGAATTCGTCGAAAACAGAAAAAAAAAAAAAATGTTCAGTAAAAGCGTATTTTCCGATTTACTAATTTTCTGGAAACTTGGAATTTTGGCCATCAATTAATTTCTAATTTTTTTTTTTTTTTTTTTTTTTTGATGATAGTATTGTAAAGATTCGCAAATAATACCTCGGAGGAATTCGAGAACACAGCAGGGATTCGTCAAGGGTGTAGTCTAAGTCCCCTACTATTTATTCTGGTGTTAGACAAGGTCATAGCTAGCTCCAAAACGAGAATGAGGAGATTCCACCTAGGACACCACAACATGAGACCGGTTAACCTTTCATTACTAGCCTTTGCCGATGACATGGTACTGCTCGCAAACAACGATAGAGATCTTCAGCACAACTTAAAAGTCTTAAGGAAGAGCTGAGGACAATTAACATGAGCATCAACCCGGACAAAACAAAGGCAATGCGAATTGGAAAGAAACCAGGACGAGTAATGAGAATACTGCACATAAACGGCAAAAGTATTGAACAAGTGGATAATTTCAAATACCTAGGAGCCCACCTACACGAAAATGGCTATATAGATAGCGAAATAACGGAACGCGTAGGCATGGCAGGCAGGTTGTTCAATGCCGTTAAAAACAGGTTTCTAAACCGGCGGGAGGTGGGAAAGAAGACAAAACTGGCCGTCTACAAGTCTACATTCCTCCCAATCCTCACATACTCGAGTGAATCTTGGACATTGACCAGCAAACACAAATCAATGATCCAAGCCACTGAGATGAGGTATCTTCGGAAAGTGGAGGGAAAATCCAGAAGAGATAGAGTCCGCAATGTGACCATAAGATCTAACCTCGAGGTAAGGCCTGCCATAGAAACAATAGAGCAGAATAGGCTAAGATGGTTCGGTCACATACTACGTATGGAACCTAGCCGCACTGCCAGTTGCTCTTACCAAGCTAGAGTAGAGGGCAGGCGAGGAAGAGGAAGGCCGAGAATGAAGTGGGAAGACGGGGTAAAGGAGGCATTCTTGAGAAGAAGGCTAGATTGGGGTGGGAGAAAACATCTCACCCATGATAGAGACAATTGGAAAAAGCTCTATAAAGGACCTCCTCACACTGCTTAGGCGGTAGAGAGGGTAACGATGATGA
>JAAEAF010008032.1:0-49385 GCA_011037195.1 Triatoma infestans
GAATTTAAAAAAAAAAATCTGGAAGATACAATCAGGGTTATTTGGAAATGTTTAAGTCGATTTAAAAATATATCGACAAAAAAATTCGAAACTTGGTTCCTGACCATTCAGTATTATTAAAGCAAAAATACTGTAAAATACCGTCCAAATTTGCAAATAACTAAATTTAACTGGGTGTGAAATCCATTTACAATAAAAGACATCGATTTTGAAGTGTATACGAAAGAAGGGGAAAAGCAAATCACGAAATGGCAAACCATTTCAATTAGTTGTGACGGAAAGTTAAAATTAAGACTTTCGAAAGAACCACTGAACACGTTTTTGCTTTTCACTAGAACCAGCTTTTCCACTAATATCAGAAAAAGATTTGATAACTTTGTTAGAATTTTCCACACTATACTTTTGTGAATAATTTGGGTTCTCGTCCTTGGTAAACATAAAAACGAAACAAAGAACAAACTATTAAATTTGGATGATAAAATGCGAGTCACATTTCATTTTTGTCCTCGAATACAACACTGAAATCATTCACAAGCATCAAGCGCAAATTTCCCGCTAAGTTTGAAAAGAAAATTTTCCATTTAGAAGTCTGTGGTAAATTACAGTAAGAGATTCTTTTCAAACTCAGAGAACCTCGAAATATGTATTACTGGTGAAACCCTAATTTCGAAATTCTGACACAGCAGTAAACCAGTTATGGGATCACATAATGCGTGACTCTACTAAAAACAAAACTGTAAGGTGCGTTTTTAAATCTAGATTATTATAATGAATTACTGCGTGACCTGTGACCTAAATATCTGACCTTAATAATAATTCTTATATATCATGTAAATACATGTTTTCTACTTTTATTGCAATAATTTTAGTATCTATAGCAACATACGAATAATCTATTAGATTTCAATCATAATCTATGGCTAATAATCATGTAAATATATCGAAAGCTAAAGTAATGTAAGAGTTTTAATGATAAGCAATGAAAGTAGTATTAGTGGGGGTAGTATAGCAACACTCAATATCAACATTCCGTGTTAATAATGCTTATAATGGCAAGTGAGAATGTGAGTTATCAATTATTTTCTTTTTATTCTAAATAATCGATAAATGGAGAGCAGTGGACCCTTAATTATCTTCAGCTATATTCTCTTATCGCAAGTTCTTAAAATCGCAAGTTTATACATCAAATTCACGAACTGTTGAAATACACATTCATTTTATTCTAAGTCATTCCAAGCAATATTCATTTAACTTTGCTATGACGACATTATTCAAAAACAGTGATTCGAATCAACTCAAGGTGTACCAGTGAACCGATCTGCTTGAACAGTCACATCACTACTTTCCAGTGTTCGTCTAGTAATCAAATCATTCATGCTTTGGGGGAAGCCTAATGCAATACGGGCCTAACGTCGGTTTATAACAAAACCATTGACGCGGCCTTAACCCCGTTTACTTGAGTATTTTACAAAGTCTATCACTTTTATTTGAAACATTTTCTCCAGAACAATTTAGTTTTAGAATTTCTGTAGGTGCTTGCTGGTAAAATGCCAATTCAGTGCAATTTATGCAAATATTAGGGCATATATGGAGAATTAATAATCCATTAAATGTACCGCTAGCATTCCATTTATGAAGAAAAATCTGTTAAACACTACACTTTATTTCCTACATTTTTCAGTTTTCTGCGATTTTTAAACACCAATGAGTTCCTTTATCCTTTAAACTTGGGTAATCTAACTGATTATATACAACAAACCTATCATTTTTTTCGAGAATAATGATTTCTAAGAGAAAAAAATAATTTCTCTTGTCTAGTGTCAATTCCTCTTTCTAATGTCTAGGAGGTCAACACTCTGACCTCGAAAGTGTCATTTTATAATAGCATCGGTTCCTGCCGAACTTGAAAACCACTAAACATTTAGTAAATATTCCAAGTTTCAAGAACATTTGTCAAGTGTAACTTGCAGTAAAGTCGTACTACTTGTCTCCGCAGATATTGTTTTTTACTCTCTCTTACTCCTAGTAAGAGGAAGTATTGTAATCGTGTCAAATTTTCGATATCGAATTTTCACCGGAAATATCAGTTTTCAGATCAGCAAATGGTCTGTGTGTGTGTGTCTGTGTGTGTGTGTGTGTGTCTGTGTGGGTGTGTGTTGGGTCGTGTTGTGTGGTGTATGGAACAGCATAGTCTCAACAAGAAAAATCGTAGTTAATTCAACAAATATTCCGTTTAGTTAGCACATGGGATCCGCCAGTGGGTCATATGTCCAAAATTCCTCAACGGAAGTACCACTTTACTAGTTGTTTTTTTTTACGTTTTGCGTTTTCTCAAAAATGGCTCAGACGATTTTCTTTAAACTTAGTATATGAACTACACATACAAAGAGCTACAACTTTTATTTGAAACATTTCTCCGGGAGAATTCATTTAAGGACACTTCTGGGGGAGAGATGCGGTTAGGTTTTCATCTTAACTGCTATTGCAGTTTATTGGACAATTCTGTCATCTAAACAATGTTAATTAGAATTAAATATGTTGCGGAAATTCCGAGTTTGAAAGAAATCGGATAACCGGAAGTGAGTTTACTTTACCACTTTACTAAATGATTTTTTCACTTTTTCGCAATTTTCTCAAAAATAGCTCAGACGACTTTCTTGAAACTTCCTATATAAACTACATACAAAGTATTTACAACTTTTATTTAAATCATTTCTCTGGGAAAATTCATTTTTTAAGCGGCACTTTTAGGAGAGGCTGGGAGTGTTTTTTCTCTAAAGTGCTTCATAGTTGATTATACGAATTCGATCATCCAAAAGAAATTAATTAGAAATAAATCGATGGCTAAAATTCCGAGTTTGAAGGAATCAGTAAACCCGGATTAAGTGCGCTTTTACTGAACAGTTTTTTTTCAGTTTTCAACAAATTTCATTAAATTTGATACACAAACTATTAAATTTGTCAATTATAATTTTGAGAACTGGAGTAATAGAAAGTTGTGTGAGTGTTTCACACCAGATTTTTATTTGATATAAAAATCTATGAAACTTATTTTTTATCAGGATCAATGGCACTTTTTACCGTAAGTATTTCCGGTGAAGATGCAATTTCGAAAATTTGAGATGATCGGAATATTTCCTCGTACAGAGTGAAGGAAAATGAAAACATTCCTAGTAAAGAATCATCATTCTTAGCGCGACACCCTACTTAGGATCAAGACCTCTTGAAGCAGAGTCCGCCAAACATCTCTGTCTATAGCTACCTCCCACCAGTCGCATATGTAACAGGGATCGTGCATCCGCCTCCACACCATCTAACCAGCGTAATTTCGTGCGTCCCTGACGTCTAATCTCTTCTAGGAGTTCCTTGATATGGAGTTGTCGCTCATCCAAGATACATGTCCCGCTCATTTGAGTCTACCAATCTCTATAAATCTGACGATATCACAATCTCCGTACAAATCCATTACCTCCGTATTAGTTTTTTTGCCCAAGACGAGTGAAAAAACTGTTCCGAAAATCCGCTTTAATATTTTCCCTTCCATTCGAATTAATTGAGATTCCTGGATTTTGGATAATGTACAGCATTCAGATCCGTAGGTAAGCACAGATCTGATCAATGTATTGTGGACAGGCAGTTTTGTGGTGCGTGATAGAAAGTGACTTTTCAGGTGCCTAACCAAACCGAAAGTAAAGAATTAAAAGTAGAAATATTAGAATGAACAAAAGTAACCAGCCTTAAATTCAAATATTCGCTTTCACAATGGTGTATTTTTCTCCAAAGCCTTTAATTATTGAAAACAAAAGTACGAACTGCCTGTGTCCCACCATATCATTAAATAAAGGTAAACACATAGTAGTGGGAGGAGATATCTGGCTTGACACCATAAATATAAGAAAAACACAATGGGATAAGAAGGACAATAATTTTTTAGATAATAAAGAAAAAGAAAAGATTACTACTGCTAATAGTTGGCCGAGTCGTGCTCAGCTAACATAACGGAAATATCAGAGAATTAAGTGTGTAGGTAGAGAGAGAGACTGCCCCTGAACTCTACACCACACAGACCACCCCCCAGTGTGATCTACAGGCCGATATTTCTTTCAAACAGACCGATAGTGAACAGGCCCACTGGTCCGATATGGCACACGCTATATCCACACATTATTTAAAGTTATACACCACTTTAATGATTAACTCAATTTAGTAGTAGTTTCTACCATTTATTAATCACACACACACAAAAACACATACTAAAACCTCGTTCGGCTATACAGCAATCTTTCAGCCTTTTTACTTTCTCTTACTCCTAGTTTTACTTTCTGTCACTTATTGGTAAGAGGAAGTAATGCGGATCGTGTCAAATTTTCAAAGTTAAGTTTTCACAAAAAATAAATGTTTTGAGGTCCCCTGAGTCTGAAAAAGTGTTTTTTTTTAGAAATTGGTCTGTGTGTGCGCGTTTGTCTGTATATAGTCAGCATAACTACTCAGAAAATGAATATCTTTTTCTTTTTCAAAAATTTTGTTCATTTTCAGATATATACATTTTTGTTTCCAAATTTTTAAAAACTTTGTTCACACTCCCGGGGGAACGTCAAATTTGTATTTCTGGTGAAAACTCGACTTTGAAAAATTGATACTTTCTCTTACAGCACTAAGAGAAAGTAAGAATGATGAATTTGATAATCATTATGAAAAGAACAAAAGTCATTAAAAAAAATTGCCGAATACTCATAAATTATTAATTCTATTGAAGAAAATGAGAATGCCTAAAGATAAACCGGGATGGGGGGGGGGAATTAACAAACAAAACAAAACAAGAGAGAACTAAAATGTTGATAAAAGAAGTAGATCCCAGAGTATGAGTAAAAGTACGGGCCATTATAGAAACGAAAAACCTATGCTGCTACTCATCATGATGGTGAATTGCCCCCCGTACAGCCGTCTCCAGCCAACCAGACGGAATGTACTATATCGTCGTACACTGTGCTGTCAGTATGATTTAAATCTCCAGTGATATCCCCAGGTTTTTTTTTTTTAATTTTCCTGAGTAATATCTGGCCGACAGTGCTCTCTTCCCATTTAGTATAATTCTGCACAGGAAATGGTTCCAGAATAACGGCCTACTGGCTTCATTCCTTCCCCTCCTTACTTTTACTTTCTTTTCTGTTTCTTTTTTTTTTTTATAAACAAGTTCTTAGGCCATGATATTTCCTGTATTATATACACAAAAATACGATATAAGGAAGTAATACTAATATTTTTAAGTTTAAAATATTTCTGCTTCAAAAAGGGCTAATCTAAATTAATAGCCATTAAATCAAGAAAAACAAAAACAATTACAATTCAGTAATTTGGAACTTCCGGTTAACCGTTCTTCTGCTGAAACTCTCCTTATAAAGGATTATCTCGCAGTACAAAAGAAATATCAACCTTCAAGTTTAATTATTTTAGCTTTTCCTTATAGTTTCTTAGAATACACTATCATACAATCACATGGTCAAACAACATACACGAGAGAGAGATAGAAAGAGACAATTTTATAAATAGTTACTTATTTGACAAGAGAGTAAAGTGTACACACTCGAATACAGGTTTGCCCTCGAACGTTTGTTCGTGCGTTAAATATTATATTTATTTCTACAACAATTATTCCAAAAATCTTGGGTAAAACACTCACCCGACTTTAACTTTCTGTTATAAATACAATTATATAGAATACGACACTTCAAAGTTTACTTATTTATCCTAATATTATATGTAGAGGTAGTGGGGAGAAAAGTACGTATGTAGGAGGTAGAAGTGGGTATAAATATTCCAGCAGACAGCTATAAGTTGAAAAAGTAAATAAAATTTGAAATTTTAGCGTCACGAATTCCGGAATACCATAAAATAATTTTTTTTTCAGAAAAACGTTTCAAATAAAAGTGATTAGGTATTTATGTACACAGATGTAAAATCGTGAAAGACGAAAAAGAAAAACCAAAGCCACAATTCCGGTTGATACCGAAACCTTCGAGTCCGATACGATGATGCTGGTATCTAAACGGAATACCAAGTTTGAGCTGCCTGAGATTATTCGTGTTTGAGATATTTTGCTAAAACAAACAAAAACACACACACACACACAGACCGTTCGCTAAATACAAGTTTCGAACTCAAAAGAACTCAAAACATGCATTTCCGGTGAAAACTAAATTTCAGAAATGAAGAAACAAATAATCATTTCCTAGTTTTAAAGAATGTAGGAAACGCAAAATTGGCGTCAGTAATAATAGACTAAGAGAATTCCCGGGGAGGGGGGATGTGATCAAACTTTAGAATGTAGGAAGCAGTAATCAACTATAATGGAAATACGATGTGGAAGTTTCCATACTTGGATTTACAAAACTATAGCGACCACCGGATTTCCAGGTTTGCTGCATCTAACGAACTACAGCCCCTAGGATACTGTGTATTGTAAATCTAACTCGCCAATGAGAATAATGCGCACGAATCATATGCAAGATTGTAAGTAAGCATCCCATAATTCCCAGGATTTTGTATTAAAAGATAAAAAAAAAAAAATAGCCGAATCTCTAATTTAAAACTGCGCACGGCACAATAATGCACAAGAACATAAATACATTTAACTCCCTCTCTACCTCTCCTAGACAGTTGCCTCACTTTTACAGTTGAAAAAATTTTTTTCTTTGGCCCTAAACCAATCAAAATTTTGCTTGTTTTGTTAACAACGGCCAAAGATTTATTATTATTCATATTAAATCAGTTCAGTGTTTTCAGGTGAAAAGCGGAGAAAATAGTGTCAAAAGAAAAAGATATTTTTCTTTTTAGTTTTCCTAATGTTTAAAATATCTGTTAAAGCGAAAGTTTAAACTGAATATATGCAAATCTCTAATTTTATTTACTCAAATTAGATATTATGTTTCAATAAGTGTACGCGAATTGAGTTTAATGAAGAGGTCAGATGAAAAGGATAATAGAAAAAGTAGGAGAAAACGAAAAAAGTATGAGAGAAAAACCTAAAGTATAAAACAAAACGGTTCAACTTGACATTAAAGATACCATAAAGTGGAATAAGCAAAAAAGATTAGCCAAGTGAACATAGAAAACTGCGCACTACACAACAATACACAAGAACACAAGAAAAAGGAAAAGAAGATTAAGGAAAATAATAGGGGAGAAAAGGTGGAGGGGGAGCTTTTTAACGGTTAATTAAAGTTAAACAGAAGGAAAAAGTTTTTACAGCTTTGAGCTTTAACTTTCTTCCCCATTTTCTCCAACTCACACTTCGTACCAAGTCTGCTATTTACTATTTAAAGCACTGTCTGTGTGTGTGTGTGTGTGTGTGTGTGTGTGTGTGTGTGTGTGTGTATTATCTGTGAGAAGTAGAGCAAGTGTGATAAAATTGGTAGGTGGGAATTCCTCTTTTATCAGTCACTATCGGTCCCTTCATCGCACTTACAGGGATAATTTAAAGGAATGGAGCAGAACGTACAACAATAGAGCCAAGTAAATGGACAATGACCCGTAGTGAAGAAGTATTGGGAATGAGTTTTAGGAAGTTTACGAGTTCAAATGGGGAGAAGAGGGGAAATAGAAGCTTTTTAAAAGAAAAGAAACCTATTACTTTCTTATAAACATATTTTCGCAAAAAATAAGGTTTTAAGAGGTTGGGAGAACTGGGTGGTCCCTCTGTAATGTCTCAGGTGAATTCGAATAACGGAAAAAGCCAATTTAGTTAAGACTGCATGTCCTAAGAAAATTTTTCAATCAGAACTGCAGGACTGCAGTTCTCTTCTCTCCTTAAGGCATTCCAAGCGTACGCATTACCTTCACTTTCACGACCACTAGAATGTATTGGCACAAGAGCTTAAAATTCGAAGAGTGAACAAAGTTTCCTCTTGCAAGGTTCTCCAAATTCGCCACACTAGTTAATGTACCGCTAGAAAAAGCAAGAATTCCAAATCACTCTTCAGAGACCCACACCCCAGCTAAAGCTACACAATTCTACATAAATCAACCTACCAGCATTAATCACTCTTCGCTCGGTCACTCTGTCCTCCTGAAAACTCTTCTCTCCTTAATCAATAAAACGCTATATATTGTGAGTTTAATATCAGTTCGAGTGTTGTCATTTTAACAATTCACAAACCCGTCACCATTACATACATATATACAGGGTGATATACAAGAAATCATCTAACAGAATTCCGTTTACAATTATATAAGTTGTACATAATTATCATCTACTCTTATATCTTAGTAATGTATTGAAATTGAATCCGCTCGCATTACACCTCTAACTAGTATAATAGGACACTCGTCGAACATCATTAATGGTATATTAGTACAATCGTAAATTTGATATTATTAATTAATACAGACCAAAATTTACAATATCAAATGTCAATGCTTGTCAATATACAATTTCATACAGGTAAATCAAGCATACCATCAGTAATGAAATTTTTTAAACGGAAGTCAAATTCTAGGCTGAAATAATTTCTTTTCAGCGAATACTCGATTCCATTAAGTTATCCTACGAGAGAACTTTGATTAAAACAATCAATCAGAGATCTCATTTTACTGAACTGTCTAATATGCATTTTTTTTTTTTCTTACGATTTTTTTAACGAAAATGTCTAGAACGATATTATACGAACCATTTTTTCCGGAAAACTGATATGGGAAATTTCCAGGAAGAAACTATGATCTTAACTTTCCCCCTTACGTGTTATTTTCAATACTTCCTACGATTCTGCCATCAATGATTCAATATTAAGAACACGTAAATATTTATTGACAAAAATTCAAAACTTTGAAGATATATCGTCAAGTGAGAATTTGAGAAATACAATAGTATAACATCAGAATGTCGGAATATTAATTTTTTTTTTTTGTTCCATTAACATACACAAAAAAAGCGTCCAGTAATTGAATAAATAGAATTAATAAAGAAATGCTAAAACAATGAGGGACACGGCATCAAGAAGAATGCTACCAATCAATGATGGCAAAAATTAATTGAACACTGATTTTTTTGCAAAAGAATTTTGAAAAGCTGTTAGCTTACAAGCAGAAAAATCAAATAAAAGTCACTTTTCCTTTGATATAAAATAAATATAAATAAAACATTTAATTAAAAATCAACTTGATACAACTTTTCTAAGAAATGGAAAACGAAAGATCAATTTCTACGTTCAATTACATTTCTAAAAATTCCTACAGCTTTAAAAAGGGCAAATCTCTTTCGAAAGATACACTGAGAGTGTAATAAATTTGGTATATTAATAGAAGTACGATATATGATATTAATTAAAAAGGAAATAATTTTGCGAAGATATTTTTTGATCTTCAATTCCATTAAGTTTGGAAAGTTCAAAAACATAAATAAATTTTACCAACATACGACACTTATAATTGGATAGTAATCATTATTTAATTTAAAAAAGAAATCGAAAAGTTTAACGAGAAGAGCTACGTGCTTTGAAAGTGAAAAGGTTTCTCCCATATTGAAAATTAAATGAAAAAGTTCTTTTAATAAATAGAACAACTTATATAATATATATCTTTTTAGAAATACATTTTCTTGAAATTAAATTCGTCAAAGGCAACTTTAATTAAATCTGAAACTTAAAGTCCGAATGAAGGCTGAGGGGGACTGCTGAGGGGCACCCAGAATCCTCCATTTTTATTTACTTTTACCACACTTAATTACTAATTAGTTTCTCTTACTACTGTAAGAGGTTTTAGAAAATTTGGTTGTAACTATAGATTTTTCAATCTAAACCAACGATATTCTCTAAACATTGCACATATAATGCACACGTGTATGTTCCATAACTTTTATTTGAAACATTATTTTGAGAAATATTATTTTATGGGGTTGTGGGCAACTATGACTCCAGATTTCCCTCCAAAGTGTCACCAAGTATATTATACGGTTCTACACCTGTACAATGTTAATGAGAATAAAATATATATTGTTCAAATTCTTGCGTTGTAAATAAAATCGGTTAACCGAAGAAAGTCAAGCGAATTTCCAGATTTTAAGTTTTCCGCAGTTCTCTCGACAATTTGAATAGTAGGATTCTTTAAACTTGGTATACTGATGGCTCAATTTAATTTTTGGCGCATTCCAAATTTAGGCTACTGTAAAGTCGTCCCATTTAATGTAATTTTACTAGATATTAAATTCCCTTATCACCTTCCACGAAATAATACTTTGTACTATGGCAATATATATTAGAAGCATTGATAGAATTCCAAATTTGAAGAAAATAACGTTAAACGGAAGTGCGATTTCACAGAATAAGTTTATTGGAATTTTCTCTGAAAAAATCTCGTGTGAAACATTCAGACGACTTTTCCTCACTCCGAAATGAGAAATTTTCTTCAAACTTACATTTCTAGTTAGTGTTTAAACCGTCGCCATTTTATGGAGAAAAGTCGCAAAAAACTGAAAAACCTGTTCAGTCAAGAGGCACTTCCGCTGAACCGAGTTTCTTCAAATTGAGAATTTTGGCAGCTTCTTTAATGCTAATTAATATTATTGGTTGACAGAATTGTATAGCTCTTTGTTGAACTAATATAGCACTTTAAAGGAAACCATACCCCACCTCTCCCCCAAAAGTACCCTTAAATTAATTTTCCCGGAGAAAGTTTCAAATAAAAGTTGTAGCTCTTTGTGTGTGTAGTTGATATACTAAGTTTAAAGAAAATTGTTGCAGCCGTTTGCGAAAAAAATCATAAAAAACTGAAAAAACCATTACGTAAAGTGGCACTTCCGGTTGATGGATTTTGCGAGAAATCTTCATGTCTGATGCGGTGGTAGTACCTAAACGGAATACCAAGTTTGAGCTTCCTGCAACTTTTGTTTTTGAGATATTTTTTTCACACACATACATACATACATACATGCACACAAACACACACATACACAGACCATTTTCTAAAAACCATTTTTTTCTACTCAGGGAACCCCAAAACGTGTATTTCCGATGAAAACTCAATTTCGAAAATCTGGCACGATCGCAATACTTGAAGTAAAAATTGATTTTGGAAGGGTATTCGGGATCTGTCAATGAGATTAAATTTAAATTTGCACAAGCTTTTTGATTTTGACATAGAGCACTCCACACAACTATGGCCAGCCCAACTAAATAGTTGTAACGTTGCAATTTTAAAGAAAATTTCTTGATTAAATTGTATTAATTAGAGTAAGAGAGAGTCGAGTGAGTGTTTCACTCCAGTTTAGTAGAGAAATTCCAATTTTTGGATAACTAAATAGATATGAATCGATTTGATCATCAATAACAGTTCAAGCAGAAGACCCATAACACAGATTAGTTTTGACACTATCACCAAACGTTTACAGATTACAGTGTTAGCTCCAGAAGTAAAATCCCTAGCCTTGTGCAATGGATAACATTTCTAAGTAACTACATCAAACTTACGAACCCAATGTTCCATGAACCCTTATAATAATACAAAGACCTGGATTTAAGTTAAATCAGTGGGGAGGGAAACAAATTAATTGAATACAATATACATTAAGACTATGTACACCATAGCTCTCTTCTGGTAACCCCGCTGCGCTATAACCAAGTTTACTCATTGTTCCAGATAATCGCTAAATGTATTTTGTAGATTATCTAAAATCCAACTATTAAACTCACGATTATTACTAGTTACAAGTGAGTATATTAGATAGTTTAGTTACAATAATAAGTTTGTGTTTGTAATTGTTTACACTGTTTGCATTTTGCAAACAAATTAACCTTTCTTTAGAAGTTAATAAAACTGATAATCATATGAAAGTTAAATTTTGAAATAACTATAAATACTTAAATTGTATAAAGTTTAATTACATTCCATATATTATTAAAGAATGTAAAAATTAAATAAATAAACAATTTATATTCACACCTCCATTCAGCAGTATTCACACCATATAAATCACGGTTAAATTTAAATTTTTTAATTTAATTTAATTGTATAAAATAAATTGATGTTTGTCTGTCTATATATATGGCTAAAAGCACCTATTCAGGTGCAAGCAGTATTTGTGTACTGATACATTATTCATACATCTATGTTATTTACAGTGAGATTAATTAAGGGAGCGGTTTGTACGTAGAGAGGGTGTGTGGTTTGAGTCGGTGCGTAGTAGTCGCTTGGCCTGTATAGAACCATTGTGGAAGCTTTTTCTTTTTTTTTTTTTTTTGTGCAGCTACTTTCTCGTCTCCGCACTCTTCGAGATTTATTGTGTGGGCCGGTTCTGTTGGTGAAGAAGAAGACGTTGCCCAGATATCTAAAAAAAAATATCTCTACCACCCAGACGAATATAGAAGGAAGCCAAGCCTTGGAGATATAACAATCGGAATTATTATTAGCTATCTGGGAGAAAACTATTTAAAAAATATATATATATATTTGGTGTGAAACACTCACACGAATTTCTCTAACTGCAATTTACATGATTATAAACGGCAAATTTTCTTCACACTTATAATTCTGACCAGATCTTTAGTTTAATGAAACTCGTCGGTGTTTGTATGGAGAAAATCACAGAAAACTGCAAAAAAAAACTAAACTATTCCTTAAAATTGCAAGATATAGATGATATCCAACAGCTTGGCTTAGTAACTTAGCTACAACACAACACCGTGTAATTGGAGAAACCTAATTCGGAATTCAACTATTATTAGCCCGATTATTTAACTAAGTCTTATTATTTTATTGTAATTTACTAAATAGTAGTTTGAATTTTGCTAAAACATGACTCCTTGAAGAGACTTATCTAAATAAATTAATAGACGATAAATCGTTTTAGTAGACTTTATTGGTCAATTATATTTCACGACCTACTAGGTTACAAATGTTGCTTACTTGGAAAATCCCTTCATTCCTACAATAAATTTCATCTATCTTTTTCCTTATAAAAATGTTAATAAATTAAGATAATTAAACAAATTATTAGCTGAACAAATTTATAACAAAACAGAAAAATACAAAACATCATTTAAAAACAAAAAAACGGGCATGCAAATAAATCAATTTTTAAAAAAAAATCACTCACGGATCATCTGGTGTAAGATGTACAGGCTCATCGGTGAACTCTGGTGGGAAATTGGCGAGATCCCGATCTGAGTCCAGTCTTGGCTTATAAGGCGGTCCGACTTGTTTCTGCTCCAACTGTTTGGTAATACATGGACAAAAAATACTACTATTCAAATATTCTACCATATAATCCTACAAAGCAAATATTAAAATAAGCAAATAATTCAACATAATATTTACATTTATTTAAAATTAATGAGACGAGAAGACGTAGTGGTGAGAGACAGATATGGGGCCAGCTGGTGGAGGGAAGTAATCAATCAATGATTAAGCAAGGGATGCAATACAGCAAAAATAAACAACAATTTTACTACATAGCGGATATCACACACACACACCCATACATTACGAATATACAAATTTACTTGTAAATCAAGAGGATCAAATATTTAGGGGGGCAAAAAATAAACACACGTGAAATCTGGGGACGACTCACGGATCGTCCTGTGTGAAGCGCAGTGGCATGCTAGTAAACTGTGGGTCGAAGTTTTGTAGACAATGGCGGCTACTTGTATCCGGTATGAATGGTGCTGCCAATTTCCTCTCTCGTAACTATGGTAACAATTATTATTAGATATAAATTTATAAAACAATGAATGAGTACACACAAGGATTTATACAATAAACACACACTAAGGCACAACTTGAATTGGCTATTCGTATAAAAAATACTAAGATATATAATTTTCTATAGTCCAAAGAAATTATAATTGACTGCTAAAGATTCAAATGTAATTGTACAAACGTGTGATAGTACAAAATGATAAAAGTATGGTCCCAATTTCGCACTATTTCAACTTCGCAGCTTAACAAAGAGAGTACCGAAATAGGACAAGAACTTGGACTGTCGGAGCGACGTAGTGAGAGAAGGAAAAGATACAACACCATTTGTAGAATGTTTCTTGCAGACTTGCAGTAAAATGCTCTCTTAATATAATACTAGAAAAGCTAGAATGTATATAGTCTGTCTTGTAAATAGAATGCACTTTCCCACATCTCTTCATTTGCTGAAGAGGAGAGTTTGTTATCAGTGAGAATGCCGGTTTTCCGCGCCAAAACAGCAAGCGGAGAGAAATCAGCTGTAAGTTATATCGCATAGTAGTGTTGCACCATCCAAACATTTTGGAACAATTCAAATACTTTGGTGATACAGTAAAAGAGAAGTCGGAGTTACTGAAGAACATAAAGCTAGACTAGATACCCGGCAAAAGACGTAGAAATCGCTGAACTATGTGGATGCAAAACTAGAATACTATTCTCCAAAAAGATATTAAATTACTGTACAAGTTTTTGGAGGATTTGATGTATTCGCATAGATATAAGAATTGTTACTAAGGTTCTGGATCTATTATGTCAAAAGCGTATGACCAAGATGCTAGTAGAACACCAAGAGCCAAAGTCGGAAGAAAGACTCCACGACTGCGGCTTAGATAGTTGGAAGATGGTAGAAGAAGGGTGATAAGGCTGCCGAACTTTCCTTTCATTCTTGTGACAGGGATTGTATGGAGCATAATTTCCACGTCCCCATTGCCTGCTGGTATATGATTAGCTTACAATAAGTTACAGCTCATATAGCTTTGTTCTTTTACAGCCTTTATTGCTGATGGTTCACTCGTTTTGCTCAAGAAACTCGTTATTTTCTATTTCTTTTCTTTTTTATCTTTCAGAAGTAGTCACATACTGCTCAGAGGAGGTCCATCAAACAAAAGCTTGGGGTTTTGTTCATTCGTTAATTTATAGTAATAATTATTATTAGGTTGTCTTATTGCTGATAAGAGGAAGTATTGGGATCCTAACAATTATCCATACAGAGTTTTCTTCGGAAATATGGGTCACATATTTCAGAGCATTATCGGACTATTTTGGAACTGTTTTAAAAAGATTATGGGGATCATCTTTAAACTTTGAATGCTAACTAGCAGGTGGGTATAAATGTATCACTTTTATTTAAAATATTTATCTGAAAGAAATTCATTTTAGAAGAGATTCTGAGGGTCTGCCCCTTATTTTCAAATTTAAACTGCCGTCACAAGCTTTGCAATTGTATTGATTGGTGGAGTAAGAGAAAATGGTATGAGTATTTTTGCAGAAGATTTTTTTGATTTATTTAATTCATTATGAAATGTACAAAACGAAAATATGATGACTTTACCAAGACAGGAACGTTCAATATATACTTGTATATTTGCATGGCAATTTTTAAAATTTCCATTCACCTTAGGGAAAATTATTAGTATTCAAGACAAGTATAGCAATGTACATAAAATAAGCTATGTAAACACAAAGTATCCAAAGTATTAAGATATAGAACTTGTCGCCAAGTTAGTTAAGGGAAACTGTATAAAGTCAGCAATGTAAGTGACTTTCTCCCAAGAAAGTAGAGATTTCAAAATGTGATAATGAAATCTCTTGTGTAGATCTAATACGTCCGCATACAAAGATCACTACCAAAAACAGTCTATAATGGGGAAAAGCCCAGTTATTTCGATAAAAATCTGCGATCCACAAATATGATTCGTATCAACTGGTGAACCATCCATAATAATAGATGTTGCTGAATAATCGAAAAAAAAAAAAATTGACACTCTGACGATACAGATTATGTAATTTTATAAAAGTATATAAAAGTATAATTAACAAATTTTTCTTTAAACATCGCATTTTTACTCGCATGACCCCCCCCCCAACGCTAGATACCCCTAAAATAATCTTTCTCAGAAAGTTGAAATAAATTTTTCCTATCTATCTCTGGACATGCTTCCGTCAATCTATTTTCTTCAAAATCTGAATTTCAGCAACAAATTTAATTGTTGTTGAAACTACAGTTTAAAAGGAAACCCTTAGGAAGTTCTATGAAACCATTTTTCCAGAACAATGTTAATGTGTCATTTTCAAGAAAATCCCCCTCCCCCCACCAAGAAAAACTGAAATATGAATTCACTAAAGTGGCATTTCCGGTTGAGGAATTTTCACAGGTTGATTTCCATCGGATCCCATGATGATATTTTAACTGAACTTCCTGAGATTTATCAGTTTACCACGGCATTATTTAAAGCTATTTGTTCGAACTGAGAAGACCTAAAAATGTGTATATCCGCTGAAAGTTCAATTCGTAAGTGAAAACAACACTTCCATGTAGTCTGTACAACTAAACTAAAAAAAAAAAAAATTACTGGATGAATATGCGAAACTATGCTAACTAATGCTAATTACTGGATGAATATGCTAACACAGAGAAGTTTGGTAGAAGTAAACAAGTCCTAACTGACAACGACCTAATTGCCACCAAACGTCACTGTCCACTCTGAGCAGCAAGCTCCGTATAAATTCCAAGGAGGGAGAGAGAGAGAGAGAGAGAAAATGAAAATTTGTATGAATTAGAGCATCCAAGACAAAACCGTTTTTGAAGATCAAACTGAGAAGGCAGTTCAGAACAAATTCATCAAGAAGTTATCCTCGATCAAAAGTTTCCTCTTGTCTCGCGCTTTAAGCCGCTAATCCACCCCAAAATCTGCTAATAATAAGTGTGAACTGTGTAAATAATACAATGTTTGTGAGCAATAAGTTTAAGACGCTATTTTTGTTAAACTTCCCCAACAACTGTACATACACGCAGTCATTTAAAGACATTTGAAAATCTACCCTCCTCTCATGTTCTTTTAAAGACCTGCTTTTTACAAAGAGACAAATTCCCTCTTTTTTTTTTAAATTATTTAAAACTTGTCCTCGTGAAATATGAAAATATCTTTGTTACTAATAATGGAAAAGAAAAAAAAGAAAGGGAGATTAAAAAAAGGTAAAATGACTGGAGAGGAAGGTAGAAGGTTATGAAGAGTGAAATTCTGCAAAGTCAAGACACTTGATGGTGCTTGAGTTTGAAAAGCTACACTGGCTGCTTCTCCCAGTACTTATACAGAAAGGAGAAGGATGATGATAAAGAAGAAAAAGAGCTGGTAAAGGAAAAAGAATGGTGAACAAAGAAAAAAAAAAGTATAATTAAAAAGTTCAAGTGGAGAAGGATAGCGGGGGATGGAGTAACGCGAGTAAAATACACACACACACACACAGAGTTGTAAATCTTTGGCTATACAGAACGCGTCGATGTCACTCTACTACTAACCACGCCTGTGCTTCAGATAAAAGAGAACAAGGTAACAAACATCAGGGGATACGTTGAGAAGATGTAGACGGATGACAAGTATTAAGAAGTAACCCGGCAACATTACCATCATCATCACAGTGACTGCAGTAAAACCTTTCAGCTCTTTGTTGCTTGACTAAGGTCACAAAGTACATCACACAAATATGAAGGATTAACAGAAGAAAGTGGGGCGGGGGGAGGGGCAGAAAACATATTCTGCCAACTTTTCTCTTTTCTCTTTTACATTATATTAAATTCAAAATCCTTTGCCCAATAGTAATCAAGTCTTGTGTGTGTGTGTGTGTGTGTAGTGCTAGTAAAAGAGAGAAAGAGAGAGAAAAACATATCTAAAAAGAGATAAATCATAGGGGCAAACACTATATTCCGATTAAGTACTTTAACTTAGCATTTGATATCAAGATTTCTGTCAAATTCCGTCAACTGAAAGTGCCACTTTTCTGAGTGTTAGACCTACCCACTGCGTCTATTGTGGCACGTAGAAGTTAGAGTACCCTCTCCAGTCTGTTTAATTAGACTTAGGAGTCTAGAGAGAGACTCCTGGGTGAAGCTTGAAAGAAAACACCCACAAGTTTGAGTACCCTCTCTAGTCCTGTCTTTTTAATTCAGACTTGGGAGTCTAAACTCCTTGGTAAAGCTTAAGGCGACAGTTTGTCCTTCCCAAAGGGGCAAAACTTCAGCCACACAAGCCTCTTACCCTGACACGGAACATGCCAGTGCTGTTTCCTTTACTTTCTGACAAAACCTACACAGGCTTCTAAAGTGGCCAAACAGAAGGCTTAAGTCATCCGGCCTTGTTGAAGTAGTTCTGCAGTAAACCTGTAGATGATTAAAAGTATGTGATAAACATTCACTCACACAGATTTTGGTCAAAATCCGTCAACCGTCAGTGCAACTTTACAGATTTTTCACTTTTTTTGCGATGTTCTCCACAATAACTCCTAACGATTTTCTTTAAACTTGTTACCCTATAAAGAGTTATATAACTTTTATTTGAAACATTATTCCGAGCTGAAAATTAATTTTAGGGGAGAGTTCGGGGTTATGCATTCCTCTAAAGTGTTATTTTAGTTTACTTATATTATAATTCTGTCATTTATTTAACCCTCATTATAATTACAAGTGTTTCCAAAGTTCAGAGTTTGAAGAAAATCAAATGACTAGGCAATACGTCTTTTATGAACAGTTTTTAAGGTTTTGCGGTTTTCTCCATAAAGACAACAGGTGTTTCATTAAACTGGTACACTAGCTCGGACTGACACAGACCTATCACTTCTGTTTGAAACTTTTAACCGAGAAAAATCATTTAAGGTGTGTTTTGAGAGAGCCATGAATTGTGTACTTTTCTCAAATAAAATCGTTTTATTTAGAATAGATTCATATCGCATTGAAGATAACTAAACATTTAATAAGTATTAATGAGTTTGAAGAAAATTAATCAATTATAAAACAATGTGTAAGCAGCAGTAAGAGAGAGCAGTAGGGTGAGCGTTTCACACTAGATTTTTTAATATCCGGCGCCTAATTATTTATTTCCGGTAAAAACTAAATTTCGACAATTTTTTTTATGCAATCGCAATAGTTCTTCTTACAGTAAGAGAAAGTAAACATCAAACCCCGGCCATATGTAGACAATACAAAGTTTCCTATTAGTATTAATATTATCAACTGGAATAGTCAAAGACATAAGTTCGTACATTAAGATTTATAAATGAAAGGACTTGGTAAGCAACATTATATACAACTTTACATAGTTTATATACATCTGTACATAGTTGGTGAATGTGTGGACCAGATTCTGTACATGGATATATATGCTTTCCCAATTAGGGATGATCTCCTATACTATAACCTCTGACAGCACTACTCTGGTATTTCCCCTTTTGATGTTTACTATTCTCAGTGAGCCAGGTTGTTGGAGTTATAGATTTAGGAAGGAGCACTAAGGCCCTGTGCCTCTCTAGTTTTGCCCTGGTTACAATTACGTTCCTATTTCCGGCGCGACCCTGGTCTCTGAGCAAGAGAGAGAGAGGAGTAGAGTATTACCCTTCTCAAGCATTCATTCAATACTCCCGTCAGGACAACCGTAATTGGACTGCTCGATTGGTCTGTATTCAAACTCTGTGTGTGTGTGTGTGTCCATGTCCCTTCACTCAAGTATTCCCATTGAATCTTGGCTAACCTTCTTCACCGAATCTCACTCCCACGCTTACCACTGCCTGACAGGATTGATATAGTGCAAACACGAATTTGGAGCCCTTTCATTGGTTAATCAATGAAGACGTACAAAAGAGCTCTCTCTCTCTCTCTCTCGTAATTCAGAGTCAACGTGGAGATGGTCTTAAATTCATTTCTCTCTATAGTCTCTCACATAATAACTATATTTTAAATGTCCATCAATTTATGTAATTGTTTCTAACATTGAAGTTAAGATTGTGAAACACCCACACGACTTTCTCTTGCACTGCAGTTTACAAGATTATAAGTGGCACTTTTCAAGCAAACTTATAATTTTTATCTGATATTTTATCCGTCGTAGCATGCATATTGATTATGTATGCCTACAGCATCGCGGACCCATCCACATTTATAATTTCTTACTTTATGCCTGTTACCCATTTTATATCAATGGGAGGATCTAAAACTGAATAAAATGACCTTACCTGCAGGAAACTACAAATCCTCCCTCCCCCCCCAAAACTTCTTTAAATGAATTTCACGGAACACAGTTTCAAACAAAACTGATACAGCTCACAGTTAGTGTATCAAATTTAAATGGAATTTGTAATATTTTACTTTCTCTCACTCCCAGTATGAGGAAGTATTGTAAAAGTGTCAAATTTTCGATATCGACTTTTCACCGGAAATATTCATTTCGAGGTCCCCTGAGTCCAAAAAAGTGGTTTTTAGCAAATGGTCAGAGTGTGAGTGTGTGTGTGTGTATGTGAACAGCATAGATCACAAATGAAAAACTGTAGAAAGTTGAAACTTGATATTCCGTTTAAGTATCACCATGACATCTGACGGTGGCTCATCTATCAAAATTCCTCAACCGGAAGTACCACCTTACTAGTTTTTATTTTTTTTATTTTTTTGCGTTTTTCTCAAAAATGGCTCCGACGATTTCCTTCAAACTTGATATATCCACTACACATACAAAGAACTACAAATTTTATTTGAAATGGTTCCCTGGAAAAGTTCATTTAAGGGCAGTTAAAGGGGAGGGGAGAGGTTAGGTTTTCATCTAAAGCGCTATTTCAGTTTATTAGACAATTCTGTCTTCTGAATAATGTTAATAAGAATTAAATATGTTCTCGAAATTCCGAGTTTGCAAAAAATCGGATAACCGGAAGTGCGGTTTACATTACCACTGTACTAAATGATTTTATCACTTTTTCGCGATTTTCTCAAAAATGGCTTCGACGTTTTTCTTGAAACTTCCTATATAAACTAAACATACAAAAGGTCTACAAACTTTTATTTAAAACATTTCTCGGGAAAAATTCATTTAAGTGCACTTTGGGAGAGAGGTGGGGTTATGTTTTCCTCTCAAGTGCTACATAGTTGATATACAATGTTATCCATCCAACCACAAAATTAATTGAAATAAATAGAGACGCTAACATTTCGAGTTTAAAGGAAAGTAGTAAATACCGGTAAGTGCGCTTTTACTGGACAGTTTTTTCAGTTTTCGACGAATTTCATTAAATTTGGTACACAAACTATAAAATTTGTCAATTATAATTTTGAGAAGTGGAGTAAGAGAAAGTTGTGTGAGTGTTTCACACCAGATTTTTTTATTGAAAACCCGTGGAAACTAGAAAAACTGTTCAGTAGAAACCTTACTTCTGATTACCCGATTTTCATCAAACTCGAAATATTTTGCAACATATTTAATTTTATTTATTGTAATTATAATGAATTGAAATAGCACTTTAGAGGAAAATAGGGTCTCTCCACCACCAAAAGCCCAGCTTAAATGACATTTCCTAGAGAAATGTTTCAAATAATCTATATTAGTATTTATTGTGTAAATAGTATAAGATGACAGTTCTAAATATCTAACTATCTAACTATAGCTATCTAAAATCTAACTATCTAACAGTCTAACTATCCAACCGTCTAAGTATCTAATTACCTAACTATCTAAATATCTATCTACCTAACTATCTATCTGATTAACTAACTACCATCTATAATGAATTATCTGAATCTAAACTATCTGAATATCTAACAATCAGACTATCTAACTATCTAAATATCTAACTGTCTAACTATTAACAATCTTACTATATGACAATCTAACTATCTAACAATCAAAGAATAGGTTGGAGCTGTTTACGATAAAACCGCGAAAAACTAAAAAAAAAAAGAAAAAAAAGTAAGGACGCACTTCTGGCAGATGGATTTTGCCGAAAACCTTGGTGGTAGAGGCGGTGGTAGTATCTAAATGGAACACTAAGTTTGAGCTTAGTGCGATTTTTCTTGTTTGAGATATTCTGTTCACACACCCACATACATACAAACAGATTATTCGCTAAAAATTTTTTTTCCCTACTCAGTAAATGACCTCAACTTCATACAAAAGTAAAACTTCCGGTGAAAACACAATTTCGAAAAATTGTCACTATCGCAATACTTACTGGGGCAAGAGAAAGTAAAAATAATAATTATAATTATTAAATAAAAGTGAACATAGGGGAAGGGATTAGCTCAGAGGTAGCGCGCTGGACTAGCAACGCAGAGGTCCCGGGTTCGAGTCCCGCATCCTGCCCTTAGATTTTCTCTTCCTAGGAGCCTCTCAACACATTGTCCGGCAGTGCACTGAGAACGCTCCAGGGGGCCAACAGATCTTTCAGGTCGCAATGCAATAATCCCCTACAACAATCTACAATCCCTATGTGTAGTTCACATACTTAGTTTGAAGGAAATCGTTGGAGTCGTTTTTGAGAAAATAGCTACCCTTATATTTTCTCATCCTAGGAGCTCACTGTCCGGTGATGGGCAGTATTGCCTGTAACGAGAGAACACTGCCCGGAGGGCGGCAGTGCACTGAGAAGGGTATGGGCGCAAATAGCCACAGATGTTGAGGCGCCTTAAATTAAAAAAAGAAAGAAAAGATAGATCGTGGATTCTATAAATAAAAAGTGAGGATAATTAACTGATAATATGGGTTCAGTCAACTTGGGAGGGAAGGTACATACATAGCAATAACTGTTATAAAGCCAATAATGTTGAAACGACCCTCAATGGTTGCTAAATTTGTAGACAGACAACACACAATACTATTAATAAAACAGTGAGGTGTGTGTGTGTGTGTGTGTGTATGTGTGAGTAATGAAGGATGAAAATAAAACCAGTAGGTAGTTGTTACTACTCCTGGTAGTGACGGTTAGGGGCACATTAGGATGGTACAACATTGATAGAACTATCACATAAAGAACTTCAATGATCAACGAACAACCAATACCTACACGATCACATCCAATGGTAATACTTCAGTTAGTTTTACAAATAAAGTATACATTTAGAACTCATTCTGTTCGATAACACTATTTTCATCTAGTGGAATTGTTTTTCCTTTTTATTTCTACTTTTTTTTACTGTTTACTTTCTCTTACGGCTATAAAGGAGAAAGTACAGCGACACTGTCAAGTTTTCGAAATTACGTTTTTACCGTTAATACATGTTTTGAATACAGAAAATAGTATTTAGCGCATGGCCACTTTCATTCAATCTCTCTCTCTCTCTCTCTGCTATGTGTGTGAGAGGTTTTGGTAAAAATCCATCAACAAGAAGGAAGACTATACTGAATTTTATTTTTTCCAGTTCTTTAAAATTTATGTCGAAAATGGCTCCAATGATAATCTTTAAAATTCTTATACAGTCTATACACATAAATGCCAATCACTTTTATTTGAATCAAGGCTGAGATTGCTGAAAAGAATGGGGAACTTCCCAAAAGCTGTTAATCACAACTTATAAGACTCACCAGGAGGCACCAAATCGACTCCGATTACAGCAAAGAAAGGAAGTATAAGCCGATATTGAGCCAACAAATATAAAACGGCAAGTGAACACTATAAAACTTGTGGAAAAGCTTGATAAGCACCTAAAAAACGATTCTGACGAAAGTGGCACAACTGAGAGAAAAGTCTCTGCTTCAACGGCTATAAAGTTAAGAAAAATTTTCGACCTGTAAGATAACTGATTTACAAACTTGCCGGCAAAAAAAATTACTTCTCAATGTTACCAGCTAGAACTGCCGCAAATCAAGTAATTGCGATCAATACCTAAAGACAAGTGGATATATATCTACACTGATGGCTCAACCAACAGACTAAGTGCTGGCTACAGGTGCTCAGGCAGTGTCCCCCCTGGGTCGTGACTCACACTACTTTGATGCTGAAATTAGAGCAATCAGTGAAGTAGTAAAAAGGTAGCTGCCATGAAACCTTCATTAAAGATAGTTTTCTTTGTGGATTCTCAACAGCGATTTAGTCACTATGCCCTAATACGGCCTCAAGGTATGAGCTCCTGCGAAACATTTAAATGCTTAAATCTAGCTGGGAATGCGTATTCCAGTGGATACCCCAAGCACTGTGATGGAAATGAGCTGGTCTACTGATTGACAAAGAATGGATGAGAACTTCCACCACCCGATGAACCAGTTACTTAACAGCGGGCTGCGAAGCAGGCGCAAAGCATAGTGAAATAGTGAACCACAGAAGAGTGCGAGAAACAAGAGGTAAAAAATGGGACCCTTTATTACTCCCCAAGTCCCACCCGACTTGCCCCGAAAAGATCTGGTGGCAAAGTTTAGATTGCAAATAGGCCACGACTCTCTGCAGGCCCATCTTTCTAAAACTGGCATAAAAGATACACCTCACTGGCCACTATGTGAGTCAAAAACCATCATGGACGCTGGACACCTTGAGAAGTGTCCCAAAGCTTTAGTTAACACCACTGCTTCCAAATGGAAAAGAAACTCCTAAACTTTATTGGGCTGCCAGGAAGGAAATGTCTTGTATGCCACCCATGGGCGTAAGATGAAAAACAAGAACTTCTATTTGAAACATTTTTCCAGGATAAGTGATACTGTTGGAGGTTTCTGGGGGAACAGCAATGTTAAGGTTCCTCTAAAGTACCAATTCTCTACTAATGAAAAAAAAATTAGGTTAACCGGAAGTGCGAATTATTACAGAACAGGTTTGAGTTTTTGGAAATTTCTCGAACAGGATTATTATAACAATGTTCTTCAAGCTTGGAATACCTTCTACTCAGATATAAACCAATCACTTTTATCTGTAACATTTTTCTGAAAGAAAAGATTGTATTGGGGTGTTCTGAATAATATGCAACGTTACAAGTTCAAATGCCAAATCTATTTTTTTGTTATATTGGCACTCTATTCTGGACCACAATTTAATTACTGTCATTACCTGCCATTTTATATATAACTGTATTAATAGCAATGAGAGAAAGCAGTGAGTTTATCGACAATTTGACGATGTATAATTGTCCAGCGATATATATTATTACGTTACTATAAAAAAAGCATTACTGGAATTCCATGTTTGATGAAAAGCTACTCTACATAGTGTTGCCCACTTCCATGGTAAACAGGTGAACCTCTGGGATGAGAGGCGTCAGTGGTTTGCTAGAAACCAACGTTTCGCCCATATTGCATTGAAGCTTTCCAGGTATAACGACCATATGATGATATAGGCTAAACGTCGATTTCTAGCTAACCACTGACGCAATCTCATCTCGGAAACTCAAATGTTTTCCGCAATAGATTTTCAAGTTTTTACTTTTTCTTAGAACTCCTTAGTAACAGGAAGTATTGTAATCGTGCCAAATTTTCGATATCGAGTTTTCACCGGAAATATCCGTTTTGAGGTCCCCTGAGTCCAAAAAAGTTGTTTTTAGCAAATGGTCTGTGTGTGTGAACAGCATAGCTCAAAAACGAAAAATCGCAGAAAGTTCAAACTTGATATTCCGTTTGGGTGTCACCATGGGATTTTCTCAAAAATAGCTCTAACGATTTTCTCTAACTTGCCTATATCAACTACACTTACGAAGATCTACAATTTTTATTTGAAACATTTCCCCGGGAAAATACATTTAAGGGTACTATTACGGGAGTGGATTGTCCTAAAGTGCTATTTCAGTTTATTACACAATTCTATTATCTAAATAATACTAATTAGAATTAAATGTGTTGTTGAAATTACAAGTTTGAAAAAATCTGGTGACCGGAAGTGCGTTTTTACTACAATGTATTTTTCAGTTTTCTGGTATTTTTTCTTTTTTATTTATGAGAAAAACGGGCTTCAAAGAGATTTTATTCTAACTTGAAATTATAGCAATGCATTTAAATATACTTGTTGGGTACTGTCCATTTTATTTGGGATTTTGGAGGGAACCCTAACGTTCAAACGGCCTAGGAGCCCTCCAAAAATAAATTTTCCTGGTAAACAATTTCAGATAAAAGTAATATGGCTAGAGTTTATATGTCAGATAAGGAAAAAATCTTTGGACCTGTTTTCGAGAATATCGGGCAAATTAAAAAAGCATTCATTAATGTTGCATTTCAGGTTTGACAAATTTCAACACAAAACGAGACCCTATTCTGATATCTAAAAGAAATATCAAGTGTGAATTTTTCATGTATAAAAAATACACACACACCACACGAACACACACACACACACACAGACGCACACGAACACACACACACACACACACACACACACGAACACACACACAATAAATTTTTAAAATAATTTATTGAAACTTGAAACACCTGGTAAGAGTCAAAACTAAAGAAGGTAAAGATACAGTACTCCTTCATGAACAGGAAAAACCTAATTTATTAAGAGAGTTCGAATGTGGGGGAGAAAAATACTTATTTTTCCCAGCAGAAAATTCTAGGAACCAACAAAAAAAAAAATTATTCATTTCACCAAAGGAAACATTTTCTGCGAATATTAATCAAGGATGTTATTGAAGCACCGTTCCCTTCACTTAAGACGCCTCGCAGTTTCCATTTTCATTTTTAATAAAATACATCTAATTTATTGGAATTTTCTTTTATAACACCCGCAGTCAAATATATTACGTTTTAATAATCTATATTATAAAAATGAATTATTACAAAATAAATATATTTGGTATTTTATCCGTGGTGGCATGCATATTTCTTTCATTCCTGACCGGTTTCGGATTTTCATCCATCTTCGGAGTAAATTTATCAAGTTCGCGTAGAGAGTTAGAAAAAAATTATTTTTCAATGTTACCATTCTAAAATTCCACGCAAAGTTTCTGTTACACTCGACACTTGTTGGTTTGTTGATTGTATGTATGTATTTGCACCAGTTGTGATCCAGAACATTGCGGACCGACCCATCCACATATTGAACGAAATATATTTTTTATAATAAATAAATGTCATGTTTGCTTTCTCTTCCTATTTTGAAAATATGCTATATGAAAGACGACTTTATCTTACAGCGATTTACATTATTATCATGGACCAATTCTCTTCAAACATATAATTAATTCTTACTAGATGTTTTAGTTATCTTCAATTAACATGAACGGGAGAATATATGAACATAATATAAAGCACATTTTTGAGGAAAGCATTCCCTCACATTCACCCAAAACCCCCAAACACCTAGTTACCACCCCCATAAACCAATATTCTAGTAAAAGTTTCAAACAAAAGTGATAGGCCACTGTATGTATGGTTAGTATAACAAATTTAATGAAATTCCTTGCTACTTTATGGAGGAGGAAGTCCCACAAGAACTGGGGAAAACCAAATCTGTTCAGTAAAGTTGCATTTCCTGTGAACCAAAAGTTTCTTCAACTCAAAATTCTGGCATCACATTACTTTGTAATTAATATGTAGATAATAAAAATGGTATAATAAACTGAAATGACACTTTAAAGGAAAACTTAATTCTACCCCTCCCCCCAAAAAAAACAATTCTGAAATGGATTTTCCTCGAAAAATCGTTGGAGCCATTCTCTAGAAAATGTCAAAAACTGAAAAACACGATTTCGATCAAAACATTATTATGGGTCCGGGTTAAACTAAATATCAAGTTTGTACTTTCCGCGACTTTCACTGCTTGGAGTTATACTGATCTTGCATATATATATGTAATTTTCTAAAATCCACTTTTTTGGAAATCAGGAGACCTCAAATAATCTGGTATGTTTGGGCCAAGAACCAAACACTCAGATCTCATGGATAAGTTTCCCACCATCTTCCAGGTGAAAATACACGCAATTGGAAGCTGCGTTCAATTTAACCTCGATAGGAGATATCGGAAACCAGGAGACTGTTAATCCTTTCCGATAGTCAGGCAGCCATTACAGCACTGGGCTCCCATGCTATGAGCTCTAAATGGTTTCGTAAAGTCTAGGTAAGCTTAATAACTGGGCAGGGAGAATAAAGTCATCCTCTTTTGGATGCCAAGGCATGCTGGCATTGATGGGAATGAGATAGCCGACGCTCTGGCAAAGATAGATGCTACATCCCCGCTTCTAAGGCCTGAACCTTTTTGTGGGAACAGCGACCAATTTCTCTTGGAAGAACTTAGGAAGGACGAGGAGATAAGGAGGTCACAACTCGTGAACCCTCTCCCCGGACTGGGGCAGGACAAGATCTGCCTGGGAAATTATAAACAACGGAGATCGGAGGCCTGCTTTGCCTTCGTAAGAACAAGCTCCGCGTTCTCAAGGGTTCCCTCACGGGGCATTGTCGACTCACAGGACACCTGACGAAGGCTAGGTTTGGGGAGTGACAGCACAAGCAGATTCTGTGGGGAGATGGAGGAAACTCCATTACATCTCCTAACGAACTGCGAGAGTGCCACCCTGAGAAGATTTAAGAACCTGGGTAGTTAGAACCGGGGGAACCAGGTGGAGGAGGGGAATATCCTAGAGCTCGTAGGATTCCTTAGGGATCTTACCTGATGGAGGTGTTGTAAACGATGTTCGCCTGGGACAACTGTTTGGGTGCTGTAGGCAGCCTGCAGCACTCAGGGGACATAGCACAATAGATCGTAAGGTCGCAGTGCATCCCCCCCCAAAAAAAAATCACAAAGTTTGAATGCAAGAGACAGATTATAAATAACACTAAACTTTATCTTTGGCGCTGCAGCCCATTAAAGGGTCAAAGCCTGCAAGATGAGATTTTATTAGGTCACTTGTGATCGGCTCTTCGCTGTTCCTATATCGCGTTTCTAGTATTTGCAATTAGCGAAACAGGAGAGCATCAACTGAGGCAGGAGGAATGAGAAACTGACATTGCAAGAAAAACAATTACCAATCCACAAGTTAAAAACCAATAAGAAAATCCAAAATATTATATTATGAAGTCATATTGGTGTAAATCAATAGTTACCAGCCAGACTAACCATGAAAAAGCCATCAATTAATCAATTAAACTAAATGGTACTTACTTCCTAACTAGAATACTAAGAGGAAGAACTTTAAATTGAAACACTCCCTTTCGACGGAAACCGCAAGAAATTAGTATCAAATTACATTTTTTCTGGTTGCAAATAAAATCTCAACTATCTATAAGAAACTATTACAAGCTATGTATAATGCACATACTGCGCTCAATACTTAGAGTTCTGCCAAATTTTTCATTAAAATCATATATATATAAAATCATACTCAAAATACTCTGCCGTCAATGACAAAGGTAGTTAATAAGCTGTGTGTTAATTAATGTTGTGTTTTTTAAATTACGATGTTGTTAGTTACATAGCTTGCGTCATACTACTATTATGTCTTGACGAGTAAGAGGGTCGCAGCGATGAGCGCTGAGCGCAGAAGGGTTTGGGCGAGAGGCCGCCTGGAGCCGTCGCTGGTACAGATCTTGGTGGTAGTAGCAAATATTGAAACCCTCCTTTCCTAAGTAATATATATATCCCATATATCTATATATATGGGATGAATATCTGTGCGAGGGACTGATTTTTGGCAGTGTTGCTACCTCGAAAGGGAACAAAGAAGGTTATATCCAGTTTATGATGTTTCAGATGTTTATGATGTTGTTAAATGTGAATGTGAATTGAAGAAGTGCTGTGTGTTTTGTTTTTATTACCAAAAGATGTCAGCTGCCTATAAAGATTGTTAAGATGGAAGTCTCGCTATGTGTGTATTCAGAATTTAATTAAACATTGATTGTTTTTGAACAGACGCCTTCTCTTTATCACTATTCCTATAATTTCAACCCTACATATTATTATAGGCGCGCCAACATTATGTTATTGGGGCCCAGAGCTTGCTTAGTTGCACAGCCGGCCTCATCATCTGTTCTCTCATTAAAGACAACCAAGTGGTTTTTAAAAATTGTATGTGTGTGTGAAACATTTAGTACCAGAATGAGGAATTTTGACAGATAACTTACTGTTAGACCCCCCCCCCCCATAGGTGATGCCAAAATGGAATGTCAAGTTTGATATTTCTACGATTCTGCGTTTTTGGGCTCAAAAAAAATTAAATTAAGAAAAAAACCATTCCATAAAATGCTTTCTTCTGGTTGCTGAAATCTTTGAAGCTTGAGGTTCCAACAACTTTTCGTTTTCGAGATATTCTGTCCATACATACATACTATATGGACACACATTACATGCAGATAATTCGCCGGAAAACAAAAAATAGTATGCCTTCAAATACCTAAAATTACATTACTTTCTCCAGCGAAAATATTCACATACCACAATATCTTCACCAATTGCTGCTAAAGAAATAGAAAAAAATCTGGTGTGAAACATTCATACAACTTTCTCTTACTACAGTTCTCAAAATAATTGACAAACATCATAGTCAGTGTACCAAATTTAATAAAATTCGTCGATAACTGAAAAAAACTGTTCAGTAATTGCGGACTTCCGGTTTACTAATTTTCTTGAAACTCGGAATTTAGACCATCTATTAAATTCTAATTAATTTTTTTTGGATGATAGCATAGTGAATTCAACTATGCAGAAACATAACATAACAGCAACTATAGAAAAACATAACCCCCTCCCTTAAAAGTGCTCTTAAATGAATTTTCCCCGAGAAATGTTTTAAATAAAAGTTATAGACCTTTGTAAATGTAGTTTATATACAAAGTTTCAAAAAAAAATCGTCGGAGCCATGCTTGCGAAAATTGCGAAAAAATGAAAAAAACATTCAGTAAAGTGGTAAAGTAAACGCACTTGCAGTCATCCGATTTTTTTCAAAGTCGGAATTTCAACAATAAATTTTATTCTAATTAACATTATTTAGATGACGAAATTGTATAGTAAACTGAAACAGCACTTAGGAGGGAAATATAACCCCACCCCTCCCTCAAAAAAGCCCTTGAATGAATTTTCCCAGAGAAATATTTTGAATAAAAGTTGTAGAACTTTATATGCTTAGTTGGCACTCGAATTTTGAAGAAAATCGTCGGAGCCATTTTTGAGAAAATTGCAAAAAAGTAAAAAAAAAATTAACTAATAAAGTGGTATTTGCGGTTGAGGAATTTTGACACATAACTTACTATCAGATCCCATGGTGATACCTAAAAGAAATATCAAGTTTGAACATTCTGCGATTTTTGACCTATACGGTTCATATACATCACACCACACACACACATACACCATTTGAGACCATTTGCTAAAAACCACTTTTTTGGACTCAGAGGATCTCAAAACGGATATTTCCGGTGAAAACTCGATATCGAAAATTTGACTCATTACAATACTTCCTCTTACTAGGAGTAAGAGAAAGTAAAAAACTTAAGATATCAGATTTATTAAGTAAGAAATAAAAAATAACAAACCCTATTTTTTTTTCTAAAATATTTAAAGAAGAAATTAAGAAATTATTGTCTACTTAAATATGATCTTAAACTTAAGAAGAAAAAAACACCTAAGAGGACTTTTAAAAGTAATAAAGCAAGAGGAGGTAAAATTTAATTACAGTTTTAATCCAGTTTTTTACTAGAAATTAGAAATTAATTTTAAATTAATGAAAATATAATGTTTCAGCGGGTTTTCTCCTGTTATTAGCCGGGTAAAATATTTGTTATCGTTTCTCATCATAAACAATGCACAACACTGCTCACCGATAGTAAAACAAGTTTTTAAGTTCTATAAGAAGTAGTAATAAGTAAAAGTAAAAAAAAGTAAAGTAATGCCTATTTTTTCAGGCAGGCTTAACGTTCAACTTCCAAATTAGGTGTCGCGGACGGGGTCGGAAGTACCTACTTTACTATTAACATTTTTTAAACAAATATAAAATTTATCAGTTATACGCTGGACTCGAACTGGGGTCCTCCCACTTACAAGTCCAAGCTCATAACCACTACACCAACACCCGCCCCGAGAAGTAGTAATATGGATTATAATAAGAAAATTACGTTACTAGCTAAAATTAAGAATTAAACTAACTTGATTACAAGTTATGAAGAAATACGAAGTAAGAAATAGTAAGTAAGTGTACTGAGGCTCTCACGGCCGGAGGGATTTTGTTTTCGACGTTGGCTACATTGTGTTCCTGATTCCTCCCCTCCGCAACGAGACCGGTTCGAGGTCAGTACGTTGAGAACTGTCGACGCGACAATACGTTTCGTGAAAAATGTCAATCCAATCTCCCGCCAAGTGTGAAATACGCGGCGTCATCCGTTATCTCGTTTGGAAGGGAAAAACTCCGGTTGAGGTTTATAATGAGGTAAAAACTGCATATGGTGATAAAGCTATGAATCGTACGAGTGTGTTCAAGTGGTGTCGCGAGTTTAAAAACGGTCGTACGTCTGTGCATGATGATCAGAGGAGCGGAAGACCTTCAATTGTGACTGACGAAATTGTGGAAAAAATCGAAAATGCGCTCCGTGACGATCGCAGATTGACTGTGGATGAACTTTCTGCGATGTTTCCGCAAATCTCCAGATCTCTGCTACACGAAACCATCACAGAAACCCTCGGATATCGGAAACTGTCCGCGAGGTGGGTCCCAAAACAGCTGACAGACCAACACAAGTTGAATCGAGTGGAGGCCGGGCAAGAGTTTTTGAGACGCTACAAACTCCATGGAGATGAATTTCTCCGCTCCATCATTACTGGAGATGAAACTTGGGTTGCACACTACACACCTGAAACCAAAAGGTAGTCTCAACAGTGGCGTCACACCTCTTCACCCTCCGCCAAAAAGTTCAAAACCACAATTTCAGCCAAGAAAATCATGGCATCCGTGTTTTGGGACTGTCAAGGCATAATTTTAATTGAATATATGCCTCAAGGGGAGACCATCAACTCTGCAAGATACTGTGAGACCCTAAAAAAATTGCGGAGGGCGATTCAGAACAAAAGGAGAGGCATGCTGACAAAGGGAGTCTGCCTGCTGCACGACAATGCCAGACCACACACGGCCAACGCCACGAAGGAACTGCTTGCCTCGTTTAAATGGGATGTCCTGAACCATCCCGCGCATTCCCCTGACCTAGCACCTTCAGATTACTATCTCTTTACCTCCCTGAAGCTGCACATGGGTGGAAAAAGGTTTTCAACCGACGAGGAGGTGAAGGGGGAGGTGGAGAAGTGGACGAAGGGGTTGGCGGGAAACTACTTCGAGGAAGGCATCAAAAAATTAATACCCCGGTTCACCACCTGCATTGAGAGGAATGGTGACTATGTCGAAAAATAGCTTACATATGTACTAATGTAACCAGGTAATTTTTTTGTTCAAAAAATTTTTGTAACCTACAAAAATTTAGTACACTTACTTACTGGACATGCCTCATATATCCATAAAATTATGTGCCTACTTCTATCTAATAACGTACTGCTACATTCACAAACGTATTACAAATTTTTGTCAAAAAAAAACAGTAAAAAAACTCCATTTTATATAACAACTTGTACAAAGATAAATATGCGATTTTGTTTAAACTTAAAATTTTTCTTGGTTCCCCAAACATGAATATAGTGTCTAGTACTTTATCTGTGGTAGCATGCATATTCCTTTTGTTCCAGATCGGCTTCGGATTCTCACCCGTCATCAAAGAATCCGGTCAGCAACAAAAGGAATATGCATGCTACGACGGATAAAATACTAGATATTATCCAGCATTGCGGACCCATCCACATTTACAATAAATATAGTGGTTGAGCGGGAAGCAGTCATGTTGGTTAGCGCCCATGGCAGGTAGGTATTTGAAGTAACTACATTGTAGTCTAGAAAAAGCACCAAAATAATACTGAGCAACACCAATAACATTTAAACTCAAATGTCCCCAGCATCCCCCTCCCCAACACATTTAAAACAAATTTTTCCGGAAAAAGGTTTCAAATAAAAGTGAAACTTATCATCATCAGTGGAGTTAACGTTTCAGTTTTATAGAAGAACCATACACTACAATGAAATAGTAGTTTAGCAGAAGCTTATAACATTTCAGCACTCTCCAGAACTACCCTAGAAAATTAATTTTTTTTCAAATAATAGTGATAGGCATTTACATGTCATGTGAATGCCAAAGTTTAAAGACACGGGTAGACGTTTTCGAGAAAATTGATTAAAAACTAAAAAATAAAGCATTCAGCAAAATCGGGATTCGGTTGATAGATTCAGAGCTTCTCTGATGTGCTACATCAATAAAATATCAAGTTAGTAGGCACTTTTGCGAATTGTCGTTTTTGTACACTTACTTTTACGCACAAACACAACTTTTAATTTTAACTGAGGGATCTCTCACCATTTATTTCCGATAAAAATCAATGTGGATGTTTGCCACGGTCGCAATACTTCCTCTTATAGCAAAAGAAAGTAAAACAAAAATTGAGCTTTTTGTAAGTAGTAAATCTTCCAAGTTTAAAGAAAATTGTTACAACTTTTCGAGAAAATTGCACGAGGACATAACTCAGAAATGCCAGCAATTCCATGTGACGGATTTTGATCGTAACTTCTTACAGTCCACTTGAAATATCAATTTTTTTTTAAATTCTTTCGATCTTTAGTTTTTCTATTTTTCGCACCATACATAATACACTTTCATTGATCATACTCTAAAAACCATTCCTTATTCAGAAGTATTCGGTAAAACTCGATTTCTAAGCAGAAAGAGTTTTAGGTAAAAAATCTGAACATTTCGTATCATTATTGTTAATACTAGAAAGTCTACGACCAAAATTTAGACACAAAATATACAATAATTACGTTCTGTTATAATTTTTTCTCAAAATATTTCCATTATATTTTAAGATTAACTTCATCTTAAGATATCCAAACACAAGATCATATAACCGTTTGATTTTCAACCTTGTTGAAAAAATATTATTACCAACATTAAATCTGAAAAATTGATGTAAAACATTTATTTTTTCATGTCAAATGAATATTTCATGTTTACTTTACTCTCACTACTGAAAGAGAAAGTATTGCAAACATGTCTTGTGAAATCTTCGAAACAGAGTTTTCACGGAAACCAAACATATGTTGTTTTTTTTTTTTTTAATTAAAGTGAGTCAACATCTATGGTCATTGGCACGCGGCGACTTTTCAGTGTATTGCCGGCCTCTGGACAGTGTTCCCTCTTTGCAGACAACACTGTCCATCATCGGACAAGTGAGCTGTAGTGGCTCCTAGAAAGAGAAATCTAATTAACACAATATCTCAAAAATAAAAATCAGAGGAAGCTAAAACTTGGCATTCCCTGTAGACGCTACACCACCGGCATCTGACATGAAGAATTCGGGTAAAATCCATCAACCGAAAGGGCGGCTTTAATAATTTTTTTTTTTTCAGTTTTCGTGATTTCATCGAAAACAGCTTCAAAATTTTAAACTTCGTATAATTATCTTTTAACCTTCGTACCCATCACTTTTATTTGTAACCTTTTCCAGAATAATTGATTTCTTTAGGGTTTCAGGGGGAACAGTAACATTATGTAATCAATCAGTACAATATATGGTTTTATCACCTTCTTAATATTAATGTCCAATCGAAGCATTGATAGAATTCCAAATTTGAAAAAATCGGTTAACCGGAAGTGCGAGTTTACAGAACAGTTTTTTGAGAATTTTTGGAATTTTCTCGAAAACGTTACAACGATTTTCTTTAAACTGAGAATGCTTGCTGCGTAAATAGAAACGTACCCCTTGTATTTGAAAAAAT
This sequence comes from Triatoma infestans, assembly GCA_011037195.1. Lineage (NCBI taxonomy): Eukaryota > Metazoa > Arthropoda > Insecta > Hemiptera > Reduviidae > Triatoma > Triatoma infestans. The sequence continues at coordinate 35,459 of JAAEAF010008032.1, forward strand.
TTTCTGAAAAAAAAAATTATTTTAATGGGGTATTGGGTTCTGTCTGTTAGTTTAAATTTAAATTTGTACAAGCGTTCTTAGTTTAAACATAAACCATAAGGGCACAGACCATACTAAAATTTAGTCTTCAAAGTACAATTCAATTTGTGAATCTGTGAGGAAGCCGTGTCAGTGTTTCATACCAGATTTTTTAATTAGCTGTACACATTAAATATTGATGGCAACATCAGTAACATAAAGCTCATCAGTAATTAAAGGAGCTCAATATTTTATTTCGGGCGAAGAGCCAATTTGGAAAATCTCAATTGCAAAACACACACACATACACATTCTTTGTATCCCCACAGGAATTGAAAGTATCAAAGTATCTCTCAACTAGCATTCAACATATCAATCAAGATGGATATAAATGCAATTTATAGCGACTTTTAATTTCAATAACGTTAGGGAAAAAAAGAGGGGTTGTGTGAATATCTTATAAGTCCCAATACCTTTCAGAAAAAGGAAAACAACTGATATGTTTTCCAACAAAATAGCAGGCCATCACTGGCTATCCTAGTATCTGATATTATGTCCAGCAAAACATGCTCCCTTTTGTTAATTCAGAACCGGTTTCGGATTTTCTTCTACATCAGAAGAATGCTTTATGAACTTGACTTCCACTTTCAAAGTTTCTGCCACAAAAACTACCAATAACTCCATCGTACCAAGCAAGCTCTAAAAATGTTGGAAAATCCGATATTGTCTCAAGTATTAAGGATCCAAAAAATGCCTATTCGATTATCTTATTATTTTAAAAGATTTAAAAGCTAATTCTAATAATCCAAATGTTACTGAAGTACAATAAACAATACATTAGAAAGATAATGTAAAAGAAAACAGAAGAAAAAAAGATAAACAATATCAAACACAAAAGCCAATGAAATAAAACTTAAGGAGGATAAGTATTATATTCTGAGTTTTCTTCATCATAACACAGTGAATGCAATCATAATTTTATAAATACTAAATAAATAATATTACTTATTAAAAAAAAAAAACAGGAAATATTACTGACCATTTCCCAATCGATGCTCTTGAAGAATGGATGGTTAACTATGTCCATGAATCCAGATTCTTTATTACATCCCAGCCTATCTTCTGGCTTCTTGTTCAGAAATCCTTTCAATACTGATGCAGCTTTCACCGATAATGAACGAGGAATACGAATCGTCTTCTCTAATATCACTGTAATATCAAAAATTAAATTAGCAAACTTATATTAATAAAAAAAAAAAATTCTTGTGCTACAAGGTTTAGATCTGATATATGAATTTTGTCTATCATGATTCTCGGTCTGAAATATAACAATTACTCAAAACAATGACTTCTGAAATATTACGCGGAAACGAATACCATGTTCCGCTGTGAATAAAACGTAGCCAAGTTTTACTTTCTCTTACTCCAAATAAAAGGAAGTATTGCTATCATGTCAAATTTTGGAAATTGAGTTTTCACCGGAAATACATGTTTTGACACTCTAAGGACAAAAAATATTTTAACCAATTGTCTCTGTATGTGAGCAAAATATTTCAAAACGGAAAATCGTATAAGGCCGTTTAGATACTGTCATTGTTGAGTGTTAAGGGAGATCTTACATCATATGTAAGTAACACCTTACCTATACTGAATTCCGAATTGAAATAAAACAATGTTAAGAGTATTGAACCTTTATATTCTTTTTACAACAGTAGTAATTAACTAATTGACATGAAAAAACCCATATGATTTCCTTCCATACCAAATTATGGCCAATAAAAATGTACCTTCCACCCAATTCTGCCAACCCAATTACCAAATACCAATAAAAATACCAAATTTCCCCAACATGCACCCCCCTTGAAAGACAAATGTTGATAATAATTCTACTTGACATTGGTGGTTTACACATAACTGGAGGTTCAGGTTAAACAAGGGCATACACATAAATAATTGGAGGTTCAGGTGAGTATTCACATTATCTATCATAAAATCTTATCTCCCTTCTATTTATAAACATTCTTTTCATATTCATTAGAGGTTTAGGTTAGTCTCTGTCTGTGTCAAATAATTATCATTAAAATAGTATGGAAGGCGAAACTAAAATATTTGACAAATTAGTCAAACAAAGAGGTAGAGTGAAGCCATCACTGACCAGAATTATAAATTTTGCAAAGGACTATAAAATATCAGAAAAAGATACTACACGATTACAAAGTAGGCTAAGTTCTCTGCCAGATATTTGGCAAAAATTCAATGAGGTGCAATCAGAAATAGAAGATTTGACTGATAATTTAGATTCAGAAGTTCAAGAAAAACAAGAGGATAAAAGAGGTGATTTTGAAGACAAATTTTATACATTAAAATCAGTTTTATTAAATATAATAAATAGCGAATCAAATCAAAGGCCAAACGATCATATGGTTGAAAATTTACAATCGATTCAAGCTAAATTAGCAAAAGTTAACATTCAAAAATTCGATGGATCGTATCTTAATTGGGTTACCTTTTATGAAACATATAAGGCTATGATACATGATGTTGAAGGTCTAAATCCAGTTCAGAAGTTTGGTTATTTATTAGGCTATTTAGAAGGAGAGGCTGCAGATCTCATAAGTTCAACAGAACTCAGTGCATAAAATTATGAAGTAGCATGGAAATTACTATGTGATTCTTATAAAAATAATAAACTTATTATACAGTCACATGTAACATCTTTATTTAAATACCCTAAAATAGATAAATCATCAGCACGAGTATTACGCGACCTCAGAAATACATTTAATAAATTTAAAGGATTTAAGATTCTTGGACCAGCCAACAGAATATTGAGATACCCTGCTGATCCATCTAAACATTAGTAAATTTGACAATTTGATATTACAAGCTTGGGAACAGTCCACACTTCAAAACAGGCTTCAAATTATAAAGATTTGGAACAGTTTTTAGAAAATAAATGCATATGGCTGGAATCATATGAAATTAAAGGAGCTACCGCAAAATCTAAAGAGATTGTATTTTCAAAGTTACAAAAGGATAATTTTCAAAATTTAAGGAAAATAAGAGATGTCTTGTTACAATTAATAACAAATTGTGCCCTATTTGTGAAAGTAACATGCAGTTTATAACTATAGTTTATTTTTGTCTAAGTCTTTAGAAGATAGGCGTAATCTAGTAAAAAGAGGTAAATGTTGTTGGAACTGTTTATACAGGGTCATGCAGTAAAGGTCTGTAAATCATCAAGTTGTAAAAAATGCACAGGGAGGCATAATACATTGTTATGTAAAGTGCAAAGTAACAATTCACCAAAGAGTAAGGCAGAAGCGGCTCTACAACCTAGAAATTCTCGAATAACCTTGGACAACTCATTTAGTAATAAACTAAACCAATGAAGGAACACATCTTGGTTCTATCACTACTACGCTACGAGAAAGACAGGTTGTTGTAGGTTCACTCTCTTTAAACAAAAACGAAGTAAATTCAGAGTCTACTACTAATTGCACTTTCAGGTACTTATTCAGTATTCTGAAAGTGCTTCAGTGTTTATGTAGATTTATTTTAGATTCAGGATCAGAAATGAATTTTATAACTACGCATTTAGCAAATAAACTGGACGTTGACATGAACCCTACTAATATGACTATTACAGGAGTTGGTGGTAATAAAATTAAGGCGACTCAATATGTCTGAGTTAAAATTGCATCTAGGCTATCCACTTACAAGACTTCTGTGGATTGCAACATTTTGAATTCAATTCTACCTACCACCATGTCCTACAAAGGTTTCAGAATCACTAACTGGCAACTTCCAAACTACATTACAAACTACCTGGCGGATCTAGACTTCTTTAAATCTGGACAACAAGTTGACGGATTGTTAGAAGCTGATGTCTCCTTGATGTCTTCTTTGATATAATTAGAAACGGACGTTACCGCCCTCTAATTAATGACAAACTGGGAAACACCAACCCAGTATATTTATAAACAGTGCTTTTGGATGGGTGGCTTCTGGTAAAATTTGTTTTGAAATTCCAAAAACTGAAAATTTAATCTGCTGTGTAACCACCTGCGATAAAAACACATACAATAGAAGATGAACTTTGTGAAGACCTTTTCGTATCTTCTCACAAACGAGGAAAGGATGGTAGGTTTCAAACAACTACTTTCAGCAAAATTATCTTAATCGGGAATTCCTGTACAGGGACAAGGGTAACAAATCTGAAACGGGATGGCACAAATAAAGTAAAAAAGCAGTTATCTGTGTTATAAGTCAAGTACAGAAGGTACTGTAAAGGCATTGGGGATTACTTGGAATCCAGATGTGGATAATTTTCACTTTAATGTCCATCCTTACAATTATAATAATTTAATTACAAAACGTGTCATTTTATCAGATATAAATAAACTTTGGGACCCACTGGGATTATTATCACCAGTCATCGTAAAGGGTAGAATTTTCTTGCAGGAACTGTGGCAGAGCGTTTAGCATGGGATGAACCATTACCTTGGGAACTTCAACAGAAATGGGTAAAATATCGGCAAGAGTTAAAATGCTTACATGGTATATGTGTACCAAGGAGGGTAATAATGCATCCTTTCTCACACGTTATTTTACATGGATTTTGTGACGCATCAATGAAGGCATTGGGTTGTTGTATATATGCACTATCTAGGGATGAACACGGATTTTCTACTATCCAGATTAAGTTTGGGTGCCAAAGTAAGGTCGCCTCTCAGGAAACACCATATCCAGATTGGAATATCGTCGATTGTTATTAGCTCCAACCAGGGACATATAAAGGGCCCATGCACCAAAGGAGTGAGATACCACTGTTTGGAGCGATGGTATATTTTGTTGGGCTGCACAAAACCCATTTTCCTAAAGGAAGTAAAGCTGCATTCCTCTTTATCCCTTCCTATGAGTCGGACACTAAACGTTAGGAGGAGCGCTAACCAATGCATACTTATTCAATTCCGCTAACATCTCACAATCCTACCATATACATAAGGTACCGTTTAGGCACACGTACTTTCCAAACAAATCACATCTGATCTCACAATTATTGGCCATAAATAGGCTGAATATTGGGCCACTGAACGTAAGAAGCGGCCACAAGACACTCGTGCTTGTTGTGTGACATGACGAATGGTTATCTAACAGGCATGCTTCTCTTCCTAAGTCTAGAGTAACACCAGCTCGCCCATTCAGTGCCTGTGGGGTTGATTTTTGTGGACCTCTTTACATTAAAACAGGATTAAGAAAATCAGTCAAAAGGAAGGCATATACAGCCGTATTTGTTTGCTTTGTAACAAAGGCCTTGCATTTGGAGTTGGTCAGTGATCTAAGCACGTCGGCATTATTGACAGCGTTGAGACGATTTTTTGCGAGAAGAGGAAGGAGTACACATATCTATTCCGATAACGGAACTAATTTTGTAGGAGCACAGAAGGAACATAAGGTTTTATTTGAACATCATCGTGCCATTGGAAGGCAGCAGAAATCGTCGTCTTATATACCAGATATAATGGCAAATGAAGGAATTAAATGGCATTTTATACCCCCTGGATCGTCACATTTTGGTGGACTGTGGGAATCAGCTGTGAAAGCAGTTAAGTTCCACCTAAAAAGAGTCATGGGAAATACGGTGCTGACCTTCGAAGAGCTTAGCACATTACTGGCACAGATCGAAGCATGCTTAAATTCTCGACCTCTTACACCACTATCCTTCAGAGCTTTCATTCCTTACACCAGGTCATTTCCTCATTGGTTCTTCTCTCCTCTTAACCCCTGAACCTGATTTGACCTGTACTCCAGAATCACATCTAAAAAGGTGGCAGTTACTTCAAAAACCGCATAATGCTTCTTCTGGAAAGGTGCTCGCTGGAATATTTATCAGGCCTACAAGCCAGAAATAAGTGGAAATTCCAGGATCCTAGAAATCAATTGCCAGTAGGAACGCTAGTACTCCTTAGGGCAGACAATACTCCACCATTGCAGTGGATAATCAGCCCACAGCCAGGCATTGACGGTACAGTACGAGTGGCAACGGTGAAAACTAGCGGGGCCGAATTCAAAAGACCGCTTGTGAAACTGTGTCCACTGTTGATGGAGGATAAGGGAGATCTTACATCATGTGTAAGTAACAGCCTTAACTATAGTGAATTCCGAATTGGAAATAAAACAATGTTGAGAGTATTGAACCTTTATATTCTTTTTACAACAGTAGTAATTAACTAATTGACATGAAACAACGCATATGATTTTTTTTCCATACCAAATTATAGCCAATAAAAATGAACCTTCCATCCAATTCTGCCAACCTAATTACGAAATACCAAATTTCCATAACAGTCATTTTATCTGGCAGGAAGGTTTTACCGGAAGTGCCACTATATTGAATTGTTTTTCGCGATTTTCTCGAAAACGGTTCCAACGGTTTTCTTTAAACTTTGTATACCCTCACACACAAATACTTATATTTAAAACTTCCCCCAGGATAATTTATTTTTGGGGTATTCTGGGGGAACAATAACGAAAAGCCTTCATCTAAAGTACTACTGCAGAAGCCTGCTGAAATTCTAGATTTCAAGAAAATTAGTTAACCGAAAGTTTAACTTTATAGAATAATTTGTTTTTTATTTTCTCGAAAACGAGCAAACCTATTTTCTTTAAACCTGGTGTGCTAACTGCACAGATATTAACCTATCACTTTTATTTGAAACCCCTTTTCCAGGAAAAAAAATGAATTTAAATAGTTTTGCGGAATTTGTGACATTGAATTTGAAATATATGGAGTTGGTTCTAGGTTATGGTCGCATTCTTCACACCTTCCATTGTAACGTTGCAATTTTAAAGAAAATTTCTCAATTAAATTGTATAATTACAATAAAAGAAAGTTGTGTGAGTGTTTCACACTAGGTTTTTTTCTTACTCGAAACATGTATTTCCAGTGAAAACCCAATTTCGAAAATTTGATACGATCCCAATACTTCCTCTAAACAGGAGTAAGGGAAAGTAAAAAAGCAGCCTCCTCCAGCAATCTAATCAGTCTGAATGCAATATCTAAAGATATCCTTAATCTTCAATTACTTTAAGCATTCCCTTGAGAGTGTTGCCTTCCCAAATATGGGAACCTAGTATTGGCGAAACTGACCTGTTTAGTATTACACTGTTCTGATTCCATCGTCACAATTCTGATAAAGAGCTAGACGTCTTGCCTATGTTGTGTAAATGACTGCCTAACATGTCCTGTCAATTAACCAGGACTACCGGGACAATTAAAGAGTATTGCACGCTTTGCGTTCTTGCACGGTTGCGACTACCTACTACTCCCCTATTCTTTAAACAAATTTAACTTTTATAAATCTAATGCTTAAAATAACCCAATAAAGTTAAAACGGCCAATCATTAGCATAATAAGCCTCTAATCCAGTAAGGAAACTTCATTGCCATATTAGCTTTTAAGAATAACGACCCTATAGAAGCTCATTCCAATATGGGTGAAATATAGGTTTCTAGCAAATCACTGGCGCGGTCTCAACCCGGAAACTCAGGTGTTTTTCATGAAAAGGGCTGCAGAAACTTAAAAGATGATACGGTAGAAAAAGACTTCCTGGCGATACGCCAGAGGAAGACAAGATTTTGTGTTTTGTTTTTGTCGCTGTCCTCACTAGCACATACACAATTATTTAAAATAAAGTCTTAAACATGAAAAACCTTCTGTTTCATATTCAAAGTTGCATTTCCAATGATAACTCATAACTCTAAAATTTGACTTAAGGCAATACTTCCTCTTGCAGTGAAAGGAGAAACAATAAATTTAAAAAATAAATTACCTTGGAAGAGATAATCTTCAGTATTCTGATCTGGATTCTCAGATGCACCGGCTATATCGAATGGACTTCTTCCAGCCAACATTTCATATAAAAGAACACCAAGCGCCCACCAATCCACACTGGAATAAAAAAATCATACATCAGAAAATTCTAGAAACCATCTTCCTACTTAAAAACGAAGAAATATAAGATTAAATTGTTACCGAATGAGAAATTTATTATTACTGTCATAGTCGCTGAGGTATTATTCCTTCTTTTATTACATTATCTGTGATATTTTGGAGGGGATGGGTGAGGTTAGATTTCCTCTAAAGTGCAATTTCAGTTTATTGCACAATTCTACCATCTAAATTATATATATAGTCTAAATTTTATATATATATAGTTTAAGGCGCGTCAACATCTATGGTCTTTGGCGCCCGGAGCCTCCTTAGTGCACTGCCGGCCTTCGGACAGTGTTCTCTCGTTACAGACAACACTGTCCATCACCGGACAGTGAGCTGTTGAGGCTCCTAGGAAGAAAAAATCTAAGGGCAGCATAGCTGGACTCGAACCCGGATACTCCTCGTGGGACTCAAGTACGCTAACCACTCAGCTATTCCTTTTCCTTCCAATAATATTAATTAGAATTAAATATGTTGTCGAAATTCCGAGTTAGAAGAAATTCGGATACTCAGAAGTCCGTTTTTACTGAAAAGTATGTATTACTTTTCTGCTATTTTCTCTAAAACGGATCCATCGATTACCTTTAAACTAAATATGTGAACTACTATTATCGATTGTAGATTGTTGCAGGGAATTATTGCACTGCGACCAGAAAGATCTATTGTGCTCCCCGGAGCCTTCTCAGTGCACTGCAGACCTCCAAGCAGTGTTCTCTAGCTACAGACAACACTGCCCATTACCGGACTATGAGTTGCAGAGGCTCCTAGGTAGATAAAATCTAAAGGCAGCATGCTGGATTCGAACCCGAGACCTCCTCGTCGCTAATCCAGCTCATGATCACTGAACTAATCCCTTCCTTCTCCCTTGGCTAACGACAGACAATCAACTAGGGACGGTGTAGTGTGTTTGTCTCTAAAGAGTAGTATGTATGTAGTGTAAGTGTATTGTGTACTGTTCTGACGAAGTGCATGGAGTAACTGAGCTGTGGTAACCCATGAGGTCGCTACTGCCCAAGTAACTGCAGATACGCCTTGCGGGCAACTATACATATAAGGAGCTACAACTTTTATTTGCAACATTTCTCCGGGTAAAGTTATTTAAGGAGGCTTTTGGTGGAGTGGCGGTGTTATGTTTTCCTCTAGAGTGCTAACTTAGAACTCTACCAACTAAAAAAAATTAATTAAAAATAATTAGACTGTCAAACTTCCGAGTTTCTTCAAGAAATGAGTAAACCGGATGTGCATTTTTATTGGACAGTTTTCAGTTTTTCCGAATTTGTCCATGAAAATTTACGGATTTAATTAATTTTAGTATACTAACTAAGGCATGTTCTACGGATGGATTCCGACAGAGCGGCTATATATGAAACACAGGTAGAGGGACGGAGAGGAAGGGGTTGACCCGCGACGCATGTGGGAAGAGGGTGTAAAAGAGGCATGCGGGAAAAGAGGAATTGCGTGGGGGGATATGAGAGCATTGAAGACAGAGAGGGGTGGAGGAAAATGGACAAGATGAAGGGGACCTCACACTGCCAAGGCGGTAGAAGAGGCGCACGATTATGATGATGATGATACTAACGAAGAATATAGAGACTTTTGTTTGGAACTTTTTTCGAGAAATTTATTTAAGGAAGTTTTGGAGGACGGGATGAGGTTATGCTTTGCTCAAAAAATTCAGTTAATAAGTTTAGATTATTCTACTGATAATTTTAACTGAAGGCAAACATTTAGTAAAAATTATAAGTTTGACATGACTTTAATTAATGTAAACAAAACAAAACAATGTGATTTAAATGATATTACTGGCATCTAGCGGCTACTTCTTCAACTATTTTCAAAAATGGGTATAATATTTGAGAATACGCGGATGGGTCCGAATAATGTTGGATGATAAAATCCCAGATGGTATAATTTTTACTTAACAATAAATTATATCAAAACTTTAGTTTTAATTTTTAATAATAATTATTTATTTACAAACCTGAAACCATAATCTTCACCACGGAGTATTTCAGGAGCAATATAATTTGGTGTGCCACAAAAAGTTGATGTAGAATCGCCTGGCCTTATTCCTTCTTTACACATTCCATAATCGGTCAATTTGATATGACCTTCATGGTCCAACAGTACATTGTCCAACTTCAAATCACGATAAATTATGCCTAAAATAATAATGTTACATTACAACGTTTAACAACAAAGAATGAAAAAAAAAAAAGAGATATAATATTAATTAAGCTATAAATATTAATGGGTCTGTTTAGAAACAGAGATATAAATGGAAAAGAAAGAATAAGATTTAAGATTTCTGGAAATATTAAGGGCCCTCATTAGCAATTCAACCATGTGCAAATTTTTGTCTACCTTATTTATAATAGGCACTGTTTAATTTAAAAATTTCTTTTTGATAAGAAAGTTTTGGGAGTAATCTCTAATATATATTTCTCACTGTGTTTCTTTTCCATTTAACAACTGATGATAATTAAATACTTGATTATTTTCAAAAAAAAAAAAAAATGAGACTGTGGCCCTGGATCTTCTGCAACATAGAATAAAATTGCATAATATACTTCTGATCCAATCTAATGACAAAAACGTGTTCATTTCACTATTTCCAACAATCTATTATTCAAATACCATTAGGAAAAGGGCTGCTTAGAGATGCGAATGCTGTCATCGCAACCCCGCCCAGGGCAACATAAAAAAACCTCATCAATTTAAATGGAGTGACTGTAATTTCTCCAATAGCTTGTCCACCTCCAACCAATCTAATGATTTCAGACAGACAGTAGCTTGGCAATACTTTTTATACACAGGATTACACTATTTATAGATTTACAGTAAGGGAGGAGTGCTAAATAAAGTATACAGACAAAATCATTAATGAAAGATTTTTTCTTTCAAATATTATACATTTCACTAAACAGATAATCGTCTTAAAAAATTTTATAAGAATATTGCTAATCTCTTTTTTCTTTTACTACTGCTGGAATTATTGCGAAGTGTAAAATTTTCGAGATTAAGTTTTCACCGGAATATGTGTCAGCCACCTCTATATTTAGTTAGGACAATGAATAAAATATTAAGTTTAAAAAAAAATTATTTCTAAATAATTGTATTAACAGGCGCAAAAGAAAAGGGTGTGAGGTTTCACACCAGATTTTTATTAATATTATTATTAAATAAATTAACCACACGTTGCCACCAGCCAATTGATTTAGTCCAGTATTTGCTGCAAGCGAACAAGCAATATCAGTTGAAGGAATCAATACTGCTGATGCAGCATCATTAGTAAAATTGCAATGTTATATCTTAGTAAAGAGTTGATTCTGAACGTTGCAAACAACCCGTACGTCCTCCAGTAAATATTGTCGCTCACCTACTTTCCTTGACCTCTTTTTTGGACTTTTGCTAAAATTGGATTTAAATTAGTTAAATTAAAACGCATTTATTGCTTCCTCTTACCCTCGTAGGAGGAGGCTTTGGATAGCGTAGGGTTTGCCCTCCCCTTTTGTGAATAATCATAATAATAATAATAATAATAATAATACCCTCGTAGGAGGAAATATTGTGTTCCTGTCAGATTTCCAAAACCGGAAATACACAATTTTTTGGGGACCCCTAAATACGGAAAAAATGTTTTTAACGAAATGTCCTTTTATTTTATATATATGACCATAACAATGAACTTACACCTCTTGATTGCCAAGGAGCTTACTTAGCAGTTCCGTTCAGTGTAATTATATTCAGCCCTATCTCTAAGAGGACTACTGAACTAGCACCTACGCCACTTGTCGGATACGATGAACTGCATGTCTAGTTAAATGGTGTGTATGCATTTTTCAATTTTTGTGACTTACACCACTTGGTAGCCAAACCCGCCCATATGTATGTATGTATGTTAACATAATAACAAAAACTAAAAGTCACAGGAAGCTCTCACAAACTTGGTATTCCCTTTAAATACTACCACCGCATCGCATCAGACACAGACAAGATTCCGGGCAAAATCCATCAAGCGAAAGTGCGACCTTGCTGAATGGATTTTTTCGTGATTTTCTCGAAAATGGCTCCAAATATTTTCTTTAAACTTCGGATACTCTATCTACAAAATCCCCAAGATAATTTTAGTATTCCTATTTCCAACCTTAATCGTTTTAGTTTAACTATTTATTTATTTGTGTTTAGTTTATAAAATTATTTATTTTAAAAAATTTCTCCAGTAGAGAGATAGTCAGCGTTAGTGCTAACAAAGATAGGAATTCGCTTCTTTATCTATTATATGTCTATCTTAACTAATGCCTTCTTCTAATTAATAATGTTTTTTATTTATTGAAAACCAGAAGTAGTATATGTTTCGGTATTTGGTTATTAATAAAAGACAATCAATCTTTGCCCTTGTCTACAATTTGGAAGTGTTTTCTTCTAAGTTCAAGACTACAAGAGAGTAAGTAATAATATTTTATTGAAAGACTTTTTTTTAAAAAAAAAAAATCTATTAACTATCTTTGAAACAACTGAACTCTAAACAATATACAAAAATTTAATTTACCTTTATCATGTAGAAAGTTTAAAGCAAGACTGATTTCAGCTGCATAAAATCTAGCATGTTCTTCTGGTAGACGCCTTTGCCGTTGCATATGAAACATAAGATCACCACCTCTCACAAATTCTATTACAAAGAATAGACGTGACGGTGTTTGGAAGCACGAATGTAGACCTACTAGGAATGGATGATTGGATGCCGTTTCAAATACATGTTTCTCTGTTTGTACCCAATCAATATCCTAGAAAAAGAAACAAGAGAATAAAATAAAAAAAATGTAAGGCATATAACATAAGAATTGTATCTTTAATTTTTTTATTTAATAATCTATTAATATATTATTTACATTTCTCTAGCGAAAACTAAAAGAAAAAGCTAATTAATTCACTTATATTACATTATATAGTTAGAATCTTAAAAAAAATCTTTTGTATTTTATAACCTACTTTACTTTGGAAAATGATTCATTCATGAACATGATTTAATTAATAATAATATTTACTAGGGAAGGGTTTAGCTAACTGGTTAGCGCGTTGGACTCCCTCGCCGAAGTCCCGGGTTCGAGTCCAGTGCTACCCTTAGATTTTTTTCTTCCTAGGAGCCTCTACAGCTCACTGTTCGGTGATGGATGGACAGTGTTGTCTGTAGCGATAGAACACTGTCCGGAGGCCGTAGTGCACTGAGAACACTCGGGGCGCTAATGTCCACAGAAGTTGAAGCGGCTTAAATTAAAAAAAAAAATATATTTACTGCCATTTAGCGCTTGCTTCTACAACGACTTTCAAAACAATTTCCAGTAAAACGATGGGCTTTATAAATTATTATTTTAAAATTACTTTATCACTACTTTCTCTTGCTCAATTTCGAAAATTTTATACGATCGCAATACTTCCTCTTACTGGGACTGGGACTAACAGAGAGCAATAATAATAATAATATGAATGAGCTGATGAGTAGTGAGATATTATTTTTTCCAGTCAAATAAACAGGGAGAATATCTGATTTATATTTTGATTAATGTTGTAAAACAGATGTTAAGGTTCGGTCAAAAAAGTATACTTTCACCGACGTTTCGGCAAATTCATTGCCTTCGTCAGGGTAAACATTTCTTGTGCTTTCCAGCTCTGCGGAACCAACCACCACAACATAAACATTTCTTGTTAGAATTTCTTAAAAACTATAGTTTAACTTCTGATGTACCATCACCAAGTGTTAATTTTAGTTAATTACATTACTAGGACCTTAATTTCTTTGCCTTTTCTCTTCTCTTTGGGAACACTAGTTGAGCTCTACTACACTAGGACGTCACCTCCGATGGATGCATAAGCAAAATAACGAAGACTCTTTTTTTAGACAGCTCACAT